>JAMKCH010025186.1:0-19579 GCA_023653785.1 Ophioderma brevispina
TACCCTTGTTATCGAGGTTGACAACAGAATGGACGTAACTCACTTTTTGGTTATTTTGAGGTGTTGGTACCAAAAAATCGGGTAATACCTCAGATTCTGAAAACCATGAACCCTTAACTCAAGTCTACTTCCAATTACCTACAAAGCAAAATAACGCTTCACCACATCTCAATGGTGCACACTTTGTTTAACAGAAGCTTAACTCTGAGGTACGACCTTCTGATGGTAATGTAATTTGCCAAACAATGATTTGAGGCTTCATAGCTTGCACAATTGCCAGAATTTGCAACGCGTGTTTTAGCTCCCTATCCCACTTAGATTGATGATTTCCTTTAAAACATTCGCAAAGGGACTCTACATGCTTAAACATCTGATTGAATAATGTGTCATCATAGGCATGATTGAAGATTAACTCATAGATTACCGTGTTCAGTTACCGTTCAGAAGACGTAACTCAGCACTATCTTATATTAAAGAATTTCTTTAATTCTGCTGTTTCATATTAAAATTGTTCTTTGTTTTTACTAAAGTTTAGTAATTGTTTGTGCTTTACAGTACCATAATGAGCTTTAGAGATGTTTACATTTTGGAGTAATGATATATTTGCTTAGTAGAAAATATTAAACATCACATTCTCAAAAGCAGTATTTTCAGTTAAGGCTTTCTGATTGTCAACCCTCGTTATATTCTAACAACATCATTAATTAATGCGTGATTGCTTTGAAACTTTGAGAAATACGTCCCAATGTCCAAAACAACTGTTACATGAATGATGATCAATGACAATGTAAATGTAGTATTTGTATTTGGGGGGGGGGGAGGGGGTCAATTCAGTGAAGTTTGAATACAAATGTGTGTTTCATATATTATTCGGTCTTAATATAATCTAAATAGACAGTCAGTACAGAGCCACAATTAAAACATGAGTCAAAGAGCCAGTAACCAGGAGGTTGTAGCATAGAGTAGTTATACCAAGTAGTGCAATTACAGCATGTAAAACTAAAAAACAAACATTTGTAATGGGAGACAATACAGACTGTAATGCTACAGATTGGCCCTATAGATAGTGGCTGTGTTTTTAGACTAGCAGTTTGCTTTGAGGTGGATCTCTCTGACAGAGTAGTATCCACCTGATCTGCACTTGGACCACATTTTGTAGGTTCAGGTGAGTGTATTGTTTGACCCTCACAGATTTCTAGTACACTGATATCTACCCACAGTATGGCTGGTACCCATTTACACTCCTATGAGTAGAAAGTGCACTTGTTCAAGTCACTTGGTTCTGATGGGATTGAACCCATAATCTTCAGTGCTTTATTTGTGTTTAAACTCATGATTTTTTTCAGAAGACTTAAAAAACACAAATGCCGCTTTCAACATTTGAAATCAGCTTTCGGATTCATACTTTCAGAAAAATACTATAAAGCCTGCAAAGTTTTGAGCAAAATCATGGAGAAAAATCAGTAAATTTTTTGTTGATAGATTTATGGAGGAAATAAATAGGGAAGATCTCTGTTCCTAAAATTGTAAATGAGTAGACCTTTGTGGCCATTAGGGCGTCAAAAGGAGAAGTAAGAAAGTTAGGTGAACTACCTTTAGATACATAACACTGTACCAATGCTAACCAATGAATTCTGTATCTTCTTTATACTTAATAGATTTGAACCCAAGAATATTTTCACTATGGCTGAGATGGCTTGTTCAACAAAGCACTACAGGAGATACCACCAGCTCTGCCACCAGACTGCCTTGGTGGGGATTAGCTAGTGAGAGGTTAACAGTGTTAATGTGTTGTATTTTAACAGGGGAGGGAGAAGCTGCTGGTATTGGAAAGCATGATAATTATATGTATGTGCGGGGGGGGGGGTGGCGTACCAAGGCAGTCGATCCAGAGGGGGCAGCATTTCCAAGTCGTGCCGCCAGAGGGGGCAAAATTTTCAAGTCGTCCCGGTAAACCTGACGAAATGCGCGCATAGCGCGCGAAAATCGCCGAATTTACTCTAATTTTGCCCAAATTTAGGCTGAAATTGGTCCAAATTTCCCAAAGAAGAGGGTTGAAAATGCATATTTTGGTCCATATTGTCCCGCTTTTTCGAGTCAGAGGGGGAAACTTGCCCCCCCCCCCCAATGAACCATGATAATAATGACGTAACAATAAAGGGTAAATAAATTATTTGGAATTGAATTGAATAATATCCTGTCCTTTTGAGGGAACTTTAAGCTATTGGAGTGTCAATCCCATGTGCATGAAGACTCATACCTGTACATGCTAATCAAAGCCACTTTTGATAAGAGTAGGGTGTAAACCCCTAACCCAAAAAAATTAAACGTTTGGACTCATGTACATCTTTGCATGGTCAATTAGGAGACTTTATGTAGACTTCATCATAAGTTTATTCCAGTAACATTAATGTTTCCTAACAGGCACTTCAAGAACATCATGACAGATGCCCTTCCTGTCATTTGGCGCAACAACAAGAGAGCACGCATGAATCCTGAAGTCTTCCGAGAATGGATAACAGCTTTTGATATGCGTATGGGCATGCAGGACAGAAAGGTGGTGCTGTTTGTTGAGAACATTGGATGTCATCCAGATGTTGACCTCAAGCATGTGCATCTTATGTTTTTACCTCTCGAAGGTGTTTCTAAAATTCAGCCACTCAAGCAAGGAGTGATGAAGGTGAGGAAGGAGGGGGAAAAGTGTGTGGTTCTCACTTCATAAAGCACAATTTTTCATCCATGATGCAAAATTGTGTGCAATAAAATTTACTTTTGTTCATTCCTATTGTGTCCATACCCAAATTTGCCTACAATGGGGAGATTTGGGTACTTAGGTTTCATCTACAAGTTGTTTCACCCTAACCCCCTCCCTTCTCCTGTGGCTTAAAGCCCAGCAGGCACTCTTTAGTTTATATTGTGCTAGACATTACCCTCTTAACTCGTCCCACTGGCCGCTCGGGTGCGCCAACTGGGGGGGGGAAAAACTGTGATATTGTCCCACAGGCAGACATGAACAATTGGGTTTCTGAGGGGCATGGCCAACAGGCACTTATCAGCATTAATGGTCCCCCCCTGGGAGTAAACTGCCCGGCAGCATTCATGCCATTCTTCTTTTTACCCATTTTAGTTTTTTAGCTAGCATTTATAGAGTTTGTACAGCAGTGTGTTCTGAGGGGTTATTGCTCAACTGGCACTGATAGGCAGTTGTTTGGTTTGTAAGATTAGATTAAAGGGATTTTATTGATTTTCTTGCTTCTGAGGTTCTAGAGGGATTAAATGCTAGCATCCACTATCACCTTCAGATTCCTGGAGCATTAATACTACAGCAACTGGCCAATTTTTTTTTGTCACTAAATTCCAGTAGGCATTTATCAGCACTCACAAAACCATGATTGCCTATAAGGCTCTTTAGCCTGTTATGGGTGGATAATGCAAGAACCCTGGTTGGGTCCATTCCAGTTAAAATCCATCCATATGACCGCTCTACCTTAAGTCCCCGCGCCTTTCACCAATGAGGTCCGGTTCGATCCGTCTGTGGCTCGTTCTCGATTGCTTTATGTGATTTGGTTTCTCGATCCATACTCGTTCCCCAGGTTTCTCCGGGTACTCCGGTTTTTCCTCCTGCCTTCTAAAATCGAGCTCTTGGCATAACTCTGTCTGGGTATATGGTTTTCTCTTATGTGCGGACGCCTTTCTGGCTGCCGCACAGCGCCTTGCGCACGTTTACGTGGATATGTCGCGCGTTAAAAATACACTTATTATTATTTATTAAAGAGAGCGTGTAGAATTTGAAATGTAGTAACCCATTCTGAATTAGGCCCTATGAAGTGGCTCAATATTGGGTGATAGGAAGCCGAGTTCAAATAATCTGAGGTTGATATGCTCATAAGTGCAGAATGTGGCAGCTTCCTCAAAAAGATGGTAATTTAGTTGCAGTTGCTCAAGTGTGCTTTAGTAATGAGTTTTATGGAAAGTTGAGGCTAGGAGGCTTTGAGATCATGTTTGAAAAATGCTTAAAATCCTGTTTGTCCTCTCTAATGGCAGAAATTTGATGTCAGATGTTGTATAAGTTTCACATAGACTGCTTATAAATGTCCCCGCCGAACGAGGTCGGAACGGGGACTATAAATGACAGCGTCCCCTCCGTCCTTTCGTCCGTCTGTGACAAAAATGTTAACCCATGTTTTATATGATTTATCTGAGTTCCGTAAGGGCACAATGATGTAACTTTATGGAAAGAAGCGGGTTGATGAGTTTCTCGACTGATTAGATTTGGCGTAAAATATGCTCATTAAGTATCTAATTTGCATATTTATGAAATTAGCCTGCAAGGCCTGTGTACAAGTTTGCCGGAGTTCCGTAAGGCGTCTAATGATGTACCTTGGTGGAAGGAAGGCGGCTGAACAGTTCTCGACCTTGTAATTTGGGCAGATTTTGGGGCAAATTGAGTATCAAATGAGCTATTAATTGCACATCAGCATAAATTGATATATTTTTGACACTGTACATTGGATCCTCCAAATTCCTTTGCTGCATGAAAGCCTATCATTGGCCCCATCTGTTTTTTTGCAATTTGAAATTACTGTGAAATATTCTTACGGTATGCAAATACTAATTAAATATGCTAATTGCTATATCTCTGAAACGGTATGTTTCGGATGGGAAATTCCATCGCACCTCAGACTACTAATGCATATGTTAGGGGGTGGGGTGTTGGGGATTGAATATGCGTCATTAGTTATGCAAATGATTTAATTAAATAATGCTTATTTGCTGTTATCTCTTACACGTTACGTTGGGATAGGAAAAAATTCCTTTCGCTACATGAGACCTGCTATGCATAGGGGAGGGGTGGGTGGTTCAGGAGTGGTTAGGTATTGTGGGGGTGTTGGGATGGGTGTTTCACTCAGGGTTTTTGGTGAGGGGGTGTTGTGTTTTGTGTGTTGGGGAGGCGAGTGGGGTGTTGCATGGTGTTTTATGGATGGTGGGTGTTGCCTGGGTTCTGGGGAGGGGGAAAGTGTTGGGGAGGGGGTGAGTGTTATTGGAAAAAAAAAGGGGACAAGGGTGGTTGGGGAGGGGGTTAGGGTGTTTCGGGGTGTTGTGGAGGAGCCCACACCCCCTCACCAAACCCTGCCACACCCCCCATCCCCACACCCCACCATGGGGCCCATGTGGGTGCAGTGGATCAGCGCTCGCCCCATAAGCCTAAGGTTGAGGGTTCGAGCCCCTCTGTCGCCAAATGTGTTGTGCACTTGGGCAAGGCACTTTACCTCGCTTGCCTCTCTCCACCCCTGAGATAGATCAATGGGTACCGGCATATGCTGTGAATGCAAAACAACTCGCTGTGCGGGCTGGAGTGCGAACCCCCACAGCAACCTTATATGAGGGAGTCTGGCCAAACTCCAAGACGAGAGATGGCCTCCGCCTTGCGGGCGGCACCATTTTGCGTTTTTTGGAGGGGAGGGGCGTGTTGCGGGGTATTGTTGAAGGGAGGAAGCGGGTTACGGGGTATTGGGGTGAAGGTGTTGCGGGATTTGGGGTGTTGAGGGGTGTTAAGGAGGGGTGGAGGTGGGGTGTTGCAGCAGCGTGTTGGGAAGGGGGTGGTTGGTTGGGAGGCGGGGGTGTTGGGGAGGGAGGGCGGTTTTTGCGAGGTGTTGGGGTGGGTTTTGCGGGGTGTTGGGGTGGGGTTTTTTGTCGGGGTGTTGGTGGTGAGTGTTCGGGTGTTGGGGAGGGTGGGTTTTGCAGTGTTTGGGGATGGGGTGGGGTGTGGGAGGGGATGGGGTGGTTGTAGTTGCATTTATCGCCCTTTAGTGATGCAGACTTTCGGCGGGGACATATTTTCCGACATCGTGAAATACGTTCGCCTTGTTGGTGATGTTTTGTCATCCTCTTATAGTTCTCAAACCCCTACAGAGGCTGTGAAAATTGGGAAATACCGCACTCCTATCTTGCATATGGCGCTTGGTAGCAGCCAATGAGGTCTTCCAACAAGGCTTTCCAGTCTGTAAATGTCCTGGATCTTCTGTCTTTTGGCTGGATAAGACATGGCAAGCATTACCTGTCTGTTTCATTAGCATTGACTTCAATGAGAGTTGCTTCCCAAAGAAAGGTAATTTGTATTCATTTGCACCTGTTTTAGTGGATGTGGGTGAATATAGGTCATCATCTTTGTCGTCCGTTCCGTCCGCCCTGACTAAAATTGTTTTACCCAAAAAGTGTACAATACAAATCACATACAAATACCACAAAACAAAACATCCACAAATTATTTTGCATTCTGATTCCGATGCAAAAAAACAATCTTGGGTCTATGGACCCCCCCCACTTCACATCAAAGTTACTTGTTTTCAGTGGTTTATTAACATGTCCAATTTAAATTTGTCCACTAATTAAATATTTTCTAACAAAAGTCAAACTCTAACCTTAATGTAAATGCTAACCCTTCCCTAACTTAACCCTAACCCTAACAAATCCTACAACCAAATTAAAGCCGACAAAATCAAGTACCCTTTTGAATCAAGTCTATATAGTGCACCTAATGTGAAGCAAATAACCACAGTGGAGAGTTGTAGGTTCTGTTAGGGCTGTCAGAGTTGTGGGAAACTTCTGGAAGAAATTGGAATAAACAAAATGGAAACATCAGACCATAAAAAGAATGTATTAGCAAAGAGTAAATGTACTTTGTAAGTAGAGTATGTCATACTCCAGTGATTGACCATCCTAATTCCTTTTTAAGAGTAGGATCATCGATAAAATGGTCTTCCAGCAAAAATGACCATAGATAATCAAATCCCTAATAGCATTTTAGTCCCAACCTACTATGATAAGGATTGAACCTGCCTCCACATGTTTATGCAATTTCAAGACAACGTGCCGATATGGTTCCAGTGTTTTTATTTAGTTTTGTAAATCCCTATTTTTACAAAAATAATTTTTCCCAGCCTAAATGGAAGGTGCTTTTAAGCTGAAACTTCAGGGATGTGCATAAAACAAATACCTTAAACATTTCATCAATTGGCTTTTTTTAATCAGTTTTAATTCTTTAGCACAACAAAGGTATTTTAGGGAAAAATATTTAGGGAAAATTAAAAACACCTATTATTTCAAATAGAAACACTCATCCTGCAAATTACGTGCGAATTGTTCTCAAATTTGATTTCCTTTCATATACAACGCTTATTCATCACCAAGGGAGTTTGTATTTTCTTCTAGAACAATTACGAAAAGTGGATACTATAGTATTTCTTAGAATACTTCACAAAAAGTGTTTTGCTACCACCAGTTTCTTTGTTTTTTGATGACATAACAAACAAATAAAAAATGGTAATGATTTTTGATCTTTTTTAACCATTAAAAAACCAACACCATCGTCATAACTCAAACTCATCAATAACTTGAGAAAATAATGAAATAAATTTGTATTTTTTCACAAAATTTCCCCATTTTGTGTCATTTCTAAACTGCCAAACAATCAGCCCTGTACAAAGCTATGGGAATTTGAAAACAGCATTACGTGCCATATCTCTAAAACGCCTTTTTGGAAAAAATTAAATTATGGCACACATGTTTTCTTTCACCAATACACATTTCATGAGAATTTTCAACAAGATCTGGCACGAAGCCGTCCGATATTCCTACCTTAACAGGGACACTTCATGTCCAAGAAGTAAGGAATTGAGTTCATTCTTCTCATGAATCTTTTTGTGAGATAGTAACCAAAATCAAATGGAACTTGCTATTTATGTGAATGCAACAGAATTGGCACTGATCCTGAAGTCAGCTTTGAAGAAACCATCTCCCGGCCTTATTCTTGTTTCTTCTTTTAAAAAATCTCTGTTGGGTGTCTGCTCTTGTTGGCCCCCTACCACTTTCCACACCATCTTTCTATCCTGCCTGGTGCTTGGAAGAAGCTTCCTAATAAAGGGACACCTCTTGTCATGGCATCTCCCAAACACACAGGCTGAAAAGCAGGGCTTCTACAAACTATAATTACTACCCCTTTTCACCCCCTTTCAACATTTGCTTGAATTAGTTCCACCATCAATGTGGGGGAATTGCCCCCCCAAAAAAAATCTTGGGGGCCCCCCCAACCCATTTTGTTCCTCCAGCAAGAAGAAAGAATTTGGCAAAAGTCATGACTTTAGGGCTAATAATCACCAAAAAATTCAAAGATCCACAATTTTGGACCGACATGAAGGACGTATAGATGGCATATCCTCTCCTGTGAATAGACAACGGACACCTCATGCTAATCTTTTACTATCTGTTAGGTCCTGAGATGCAATTAAATCGCAGTGTTTTTGTTTGTTATAAAACCCTTTTCATTTTTGGCTGCAAATCTTGGCGAGGCTCACATCGCATCACTTCCCCTTATCCCAGTCTCAAGGCTGTGCATTAGGGCTGGATCGTCTTGTATTAACCTCTTAAAGCTCTCTTGCCTATGTCCAATCCACTTCTTCTTTCCTTGGCTTGGGTATCAGGTTCAAAATAGGCTCTGTCAAGAGCTTCAGCAGCCATGCTGCAATTCATTCCACTTTTTGGCAGAATTTCTTGAACATGCTAGATTGGTCGTCATCAGACATCATTTGCAGAAGTTCCAGTTAAAAAGAGTTCATATTCTTAATAATATTTTCTTTGTAGAATCTGGCACAACTTATCAGCATAATTTTATGCTAATAAAATATACTACTATGGCCCATTTCTGATTTGTAAATGTTTTTGTGAAACAAATGAAATTTTAGTAAAAGACTGATCAGATCCATTGGAAGCCTTGCATGATTCACATTACTTACTATTGCCACTAATTTAAAGAACCATACATTTGTAAACTTAGGTCTTCGTAACAGCCATCTCCCAGTCAAAAGCCTTGATGCTGATGACTTCTGATTTTTTTCTGGTACTTCCATCAAACAAATCTGTAGTATAAAGTTTTCTGTTTGAATAGCCTCTGGAGAGTCAATCATTGTCCGGCCTATCACCATTATGAAATTCTGACACAACACCAAACTTAATATGTTTTTAGCTTATCTCATATCAACACGCATGTTTTTCTTTTCTTCAGCATTCACAAGAGTGGGGAATAGTTCAAATGGCATTCCTTTTTAGCTACTGTGCAGTCAAACAGTTCTCCATTTTCCTTTCCTTCTTCAAAATCCGATCATCACTCTTTCAGTTCACATCACTATTGGCACGAACCCATAGATGCCAATCTTTCTTCCGATTTAATCGGAATCCCACCATTTTTTCATTCTGATTTCTTTATTGTAGAGCGGATTTTTGAAAAAGACAAAACGGAATGCTTGTTTTCTTAATCTGGTCCCTCGGACTCCTGTTGCACTCAAAAGTCCATCGGAGTCATCAGTGTACTAAATAGTTGTGTACATCTGGGTGCGGTGTCGCTCGCGATTTTGTATAAGAACTACATAAGGCACAGCATGCCAGATCTGTGTGTCTATCGGTAAAAAATACCGACCTGTAAGCGACAAAATGAACATGGAAATTGAATTTCAACGCTTGAAGGATAAGTACAAGTTTCAATGGTATTGACTCAAGAGAATGGCAATAACTTCGTAGTTCACATCATGAAGGCAACCAACCTTACTGGTTAGGCGTTAAACATTGTTCAATACAGCAAGGTCCTCAATTTTGATCCATTGTATGGTTGCACAACTGTGTAAAGCTGGGTAGCTATATCACTGATACCAAGGAAATCACTGCAAACCCCCAAAGTGTTCTTGTATCACTAATCATTATCATTGTTTAATTTGCCCCTTTTATTATCCGCAAGTTTGTCGTGAGAGAGCTTCTCATTGAATGTGTAACAGCTGTGTCTTTTTTTTTTACATTTTCAGTCCGTTAACATAACAGCAGTGTTGGCGCTACAGCATTAGTATTGTCCGTCATTCATAATCACCTCACAATTGGGTACAACCTCCCTACATTATGATAACACCTCCCTACAACTTTTACCTTACACCACACTCTGACCACATACTCTGCTCTCCCCCGCCTCCGCCCGCCTCTTGCAGAAGATCAAAGCCAATCCAGTCAAAATCCCATGCATTTATTGTATAAGCTTGTAAGAGACACAAAACATTTTCCCGACAGAAGTCACCCATGTTTATTAATCTGTTTGATTTTTTCTTTATTTTTTTTTGCATATTGTAATGCTTATCAACATATTTGATATCACAAGAAGTAGAAAATAATATTTTCCTATAGTCATCCAAATTGGGGGATTTTTGATGCCTTCAGGGAAAGATTATCAGATTATTTTCTACCATGTTTACCCAACCTAGAGTACCGAGTAGTTTCAAATCAAATAATTGAATCACACGTGAGGGTCTCTGGATGCCAGTTTTGCTTTATAAAAATGTGCAAAACTGCAAGATAAGTAAACAAATAATTGTTAAAAACTGATTTAACTCAGTCATTGTCCCCCCGTCCCCCGCCGAACGAGTTCTGAAACGGGGACTATAAAATGAGCTAGCGTCCTTCGTGTCGTCCTTTCGTTCGTTCGTATCGTTTATGACGAAATTGACCGTTCCTTGCCTTCTAAAATGTTAACCCATGTTGTATACGATTTATCTGGAGTTCCGTAAGGGTAACAATGGTGTAACTTGGTAGAAAGAATATTTTACCGCATGTGCGTAAATACGAAGTTTACCGGCCTTGTTATTTTTTTAAAAAAATCAGCAAAATTTAAATCAACAGATTTAAATGGGATTAGCAGCGATAATGCGAGACATTCGAAAAAATGTGGAAATGCATTCTTTTAAACTTATAGAATCAGGGATAAGTGTTTTGTACATTCCATATAACTGCTTAACTGTAAAACAAACCAAACCACCAAATAGTAAAAAAAATATTGTTTGAGGAAATTTGTCATATCAGTGTCTCCCAGAATAGACATAGAGCGATGGCAAATCTCAAAATCATACAATAAACAGCTGATGTGGTGTTACACTAGTAACAGAATAAACAAGATCAATTTTGAGGTCAATTGTATTGATCATTATGCCAACAATATCACGCTTAAAATGCTGTGATATTCCCCACCGGGAAAGGCGTTTTTTTTTTTGAAAACTCAAGTCGGAATTTGATGTAACTCACGTATAGAATTACAAAATCGGATACGAAAAAGTACTTGGCCTTTTCTTAACACAATGGTTCCAAGTCCAACCATTTTGCAGCTATGTTCGCATATATCCATGCAGTACAAAATACAAAAATATGAATTTTGATGATTTTTTTTTTTCGATGTTTCGGATTAGCAAATCGCTTGCTAATCCATTTAAGTTCAACAACGATTTTAAATCAACACACACCCTGGGTTTGTTTACAGTTTTGGCTGTCCCCGTACACTCTTAACAAGTTGTTCCAACTGTTTCAACATATTGCAGTGAAATTCAACACCAAGGACCTCAACTACACTACTCTTGACCAACACAGAGGAAAGGTTCATTAAGCCGCTAGAATAATAATGCAGTGGGAGGAAGGTGGAATATCTCAACAATTGAAAGTTATTAGCCTAGCAAAACATTGCCCAACAGCAGGAAACATGAACGACATGCAGCCAAATGTAATGATAGACAGGAAACAGACCCAGGATGATTCCAGGTTCGGATGGGGAAGTCAGATGGGAGATTTTGAGGACTTGGGGGGGGGATTTTTTGGGGGGGGGGGGGGGGGGGGGGGGGGATGACTGAAAGGAGGGCATCCAAAGATCAAAGCCTTGCTTGGGAATTTGTATTCAGGTAAGAATTGGGATTATTCTGAAAGGACCCTTTCTTTACCACCATGTGAAGTTGGCAAAATTGGGGTTTTGGTTCATTTGAGGTGTGGTGGGTTATCCAGCCATCACTGAGACCATGTGCACAGAGATCTTTAAGCAAATCGCAGCTGTAGGCCATCCGGGGACAAATGTCCACGTGTTGAAAAAAAAATCTAGTTATACTTCCCATAATAGTGCCACCAGGCTGATAAGTTGTGGCCAAGAACAAGTCGGAAATGAGACTAATTTTTGTTTACACAAATGTGCTGGTGAATTATCGTTGCCAACATCACATACTGTCTTATATGACGAAATGCCATTTTCGAGAAAATTCGCAATTGAAATTCTACAGGGAGATTTCAGGTGTGTACATACATTAACATTACAATTACTTTTAATGTTGCATTATGAAGAAAACATTCTGAAGTTTAAGTTTAACCTTGCTGAGTTTTGAAAAGTGGCAATTGATTCCTGATTAAAGCTACAAGTCATTAAGTCTGTATGTGAAACGCAAAAAAAGTCGTATTTTCACATTTGACGCTAATTTCACCGTTATATTTCAATGCGTTCAGATAGATCTCTATGTGAAAAACACCATGTTCACACACCAGGTTCACACACGAGGAGATAAGACGCACCTACATCTGTATGTGAAAAAAGCGTAAAACAGCTTGTTTTACGACACACGTTAATTATACGCTATGAAATTACGTGTAAAATGAAACATAGAAGTATGTGAAATCGCGATATGCAGTTTTGAGCTCATTGATCAACATTTTAATTAAGATCTCACTAATTAGGTAACTTTCAAGAGGGTAACTTTGTGCATGTATAGATCATAACATTATAAGTACATATGCAAAATATCTCAAAAAAGTAAAAAATTGTAATTTTAAGTTGGATTTATGGTATGTGATGTGGGCGACGATATGTGATGGTACATTTTCGATGAAATTAATGATCCAATGAAACTAGACCTGGGAACAGATCTCATTTACAAGACGGCCGTATTGGGAATGGATGTGATCCCCTTATGACCCCTTGAGGTGACTTGACCACCTTTGAAACCCCTGTACCTTCTCCCAATGATGTCACAAATTCCTTAAATGTTAATAAGGTGCCCCATGGGTCACGGATTGGTCCACTGTAGTTGTTCTGTATTAGGATGCCAAAGGATTATCCCTGACAAATTTCAGCTCAATCGGGGCTTGTTTGTAGATTTTGACCTTGAACTTGCCTTTGGGGTCGAGACTATCATAGACTTCTTTTCACCATTAATGTTACATCCCTGCAGGCAATAACAGGCTTTATCTGTCTTCTATAGGCTGAGATATAGCCAATTGGTCTTATGTTTAGCATTTTTTGGCAAAATTGACCTTTTGACTCCCTTAATGACCTTTGATCCCGGTATAAAAAAACCTCGTGTACACAACAAAAATGCAGTGTTTCAATGCAATAAAATTCTACGATGCTTAGTTCTGGAGATAAAAATTCTTGAATTATTTACCTTAAAACCGGAATGACGTTGACCTCCAAAATAAAATACCTTGCCATACAATACATCAGTTACATGAACACAAACCTCAAAGTTCAGATCACTGTACTAATGTTGGGTTTTGAATAAAAAAATTGGAAAATTTTGGAATATTTTTGGATTTTGACCGGAAGTGACCCCTTAATGACTTTGATCCTGAAATTGTGGACAACCCAAACACCGACGACCCTGCCTGGTAACAATACATGTGCTCTAATGACGTCCCCCCAAACCTCTGTTACGTAAGGACAGCGATGTTTTTAATTTTTTTCAACAATTCTTTGGCTTTCAACCGGAAATGACCCCCTTAAACCTTTGACTCCTTATCCCTGAACCCCTATATGAAGCAAGGGTCAGTGTTCCTCTGAACTAGTTGGGTTTGTATATCGGCATAATCCTATAGAAGAAGATAATTTTGACAGTTAACTTAACTCAATCCAAAGCATGTCAGGGATTTGATCTTTGGCACTCTTATAACGTGACCCCCCTGGGTCACGAATAGGGTCAACTGTAGTTTTATGTTTTACGATTCCCGAGGATTATCCTGTCCAATTTTCAGTTCAATAGGAGCTGTTTTTTTGTTTGACCTTTGACCCTTGCACTTTGACGTTTGGGGTCGAGACCTATCATAGACCTCTTCTACTATTAATGTTACATCACAGTAGTATAACGAGCTTTATCTGTCCGCTAAGGCGGAGATAAATCCAATTTGGTCTTATTTTTAGCCATTTTTTTGGCAAAATTGACCTTTTGACTCCCTTAATGACCTGGATCCGTTATAAAAAAACCTCGTGTACACAACAAAACTGCTTGTTTATGTCAAATAAAATTCTACTATGCTCAGTTCTCGAGATAACAATTTTGAATTATTTACCTTAAAACCGAAATGACCTTAAATGACCTTTGACCTCCCAAAATAAAAATACCTTGCAGACATCCGGTTACATGAACACAAAACCTCAAAAGTTTCAGTCCTGGTACTATTTTTGGGTTTGAGAAAAAAAATTTGAAAATTTGGGGAATATTTTTGGATTTTGACCAGTAAGTGACCCCTTAATGACCTTTGATCCTGAAATGTGGACAACCCGAACACCCTGCGGTTAACAATACATGTGCTCTAATAACGTCACTCTGTTACGTAAATTGTAAAAACAGCATTTTTTTAATTTTTCAACAATTTTTGGCTTTCAAACCGGAAATGACCCCCTTAATGATAATGACCTTTGACTCTTATCCCGAACACCCTATATTGAAGCAAGGTCGTGGTTTCCTCTGAATAGTTTTGTTTATATCGGCGTCATCCTGTCAGAAGAAGACTAATTTTGACAATTAATTACACTCAATCCAAGCATGTCAGGATTTGACCTTTTGCACCTCTACCCGTGACCCCTGGGGTCCACGATAGGGTCAACTGTAATTTTCGTATTTACGATATCCCCCGGATTATTCCGTCAATTTCAGTTCATGATCTTGTTTGTAAATTATTGACCTTTGACCTTGAACTTTGACTGTGGGTCGGACTATCATAGACCTCTCTCCTATTAATGTTTACATTCAACTGTAGTATAACGAGCTTTATCTGTCCTCTATAGGCGAGATAATCAATTTGGTCCTTATTTGTAACATTTTTTGGCAACAATGACCTTGTGTTGACCCTTAATGACCTTTGATCTTCCCGGGTATATAAAAACCTCGTTTACACAACAAAAATGCATTGTGTCCAATGCAAATAAAAACTTTCTACTATGCTTAGTTTCTGGCAGAAAAATTTCTTCTTGAAATTATTTCCTTAAAACCGGAATGACCTTAAATGACGCTGACCGCCAAATCAAAAGTACCTTTCAGTACCCAGGTACATGAAAGGCATATCGTGCAAGTAAGTCACTGGTTACTACGTTTGGGGTTTGAGATAAACCTTTTTGAATATTTTTGGAATATTTTTTAGGTTTTGACCGAAGTGACCCCTTAATGACCTTTGATCCGAACTGTGACAACCCAAGACCCGCCCCTAGTAACAATACCTGTGCTCTAATTACGTTACTTTACTCTGTTAACTAATTTGTAATGACAGCGATTTTTTTGAATATTTTTTTCACAATTTTTTGGCTTTCAAACCGGAAATGACCCTTAATACCTTTGACTCCTTATCCGCGAACCCGCTATATAAGAAAGGGTCGTGGTGGTTCCTCTGACCAGTTTGGGTGATTAGACGTAATACTTGACGAAGAAGAATTTTTGACAATTACATTACATCTTTGACGCCTGTGGCCAGGTCAAAGTTCACCAGGGTTCAAGGTCTGTGACATAAATGGGATACCTCAGCGGTCATTTGGTTTAAGTCTGGTCAGAATATGTTAAACCATGACTGAGCTAGAGGCAAATTGAAGTGTTTTTGCCAGAATAATGGAAAGGAAGAAGAACGCATCAAAACAGAACAGACGCCTGGAAGGCCGTCTTGTAAAAGTACATTTACCTAATCTTGGCCGATATTAATTGTCCTTCTCTTCACAAGAGGTACTCGGTTGCTGCTCTTCTGGATTATAATTTTTGGTCATGTGTCACACAAAGTTTGTATCAACAGTTTCTTCTATTCTGAAAAGTGGTAATTACATTAGCATGTCAAATGTAAATCTCGGCGGTGCTCTCAATAAAGTTCCTGGCTGATAGAGGACCGATGTCCAAAAGTACTGACGTTTAAAAAATGAACAACTGCAAAAGTTCCAGGATGCAATCACCTAATGTAAGGCAGTTTTTGCAGAAACCCAAAGGATATTTGCTGCACATTCCCTGAAATTAACAATTTTTCTTTAAGACATGTCAACATTCCAAATGAAAGATACAAGGGCCATTCTCCGTTAAAGTGTTTCATGTTTGGTCTAATACAAAATGACCAAATATCAACATTAATGAATGCCTGAAAATCATTAAATCGTAAACTTTAAAGTATTTTTCAGACACGGAATGCATGGTGATCTTAAAAAATATCAGATTTTGAGTATATTGGCGGTACAAACGTTAACACTAAAGTAAACGTACTGGTCACGGTCTCTGGTCGTCCTTTTTCTTAATAATTCGTTCCGCCCTTAATAAAAGAACATGCTTTACCGACTTAATCTCTATATCTTCATTATTAACCATCATACTAAAGCCATGGTGTGGTATTCGACTTTATGTGTCACGGGGGTTTAGCAAGAAGGCTGCGGGAGGTAAGGTAACGTACTGTCCCCGCTGTATGAACGTAACGTGAGGGATTTCTTTCATTACCAGGCCTGGTAAAATTGTTACTGACTCAAAACCAGATTTTTTATTCAAAACATGTATATATATTAACATTGACATGTGCTGGATTTATCGCATATTGGTGACCACATGTCTTAACTCAACACAATACCACTATTTTTTGGCATTTTGTATCAATTGAATTATGGTACCGTATCTTTGTGCAATAATTGGCGACATGCTCTCAGAGAACCCGTACGAAACGTTAATAAACCAATATTATCATTTTTTGAACTTAATAATTAGGGCATAAATTGAGGCCCGAGAAAAATGACATTTTACCTGTGATATGCGCACTCCTGTGTAACGAGGAGGGACACATTTTAAAGAATGGATTTTGGCTGGCGACAATGAGGAAAAACCAGAATTAAGCATCATCATATCCTTATTGGCGTTATACTTTCTTGCCCGTTTTACACTTCTAGTCCTATCATTTTGAAGCATAACCCTAAGTATAATTTATATGTAATTGAAGCCATTCATTTTTAACAGCAAAACGGCTTTACACTGGTATGACATTGAGCGACAACGAAAAAATCGTTTTTGAAGAACACTTTATCGGAGCATGGCCCGAAAGGCTAGTTGGGAACTTGGGTTAGGTGGCAAAGATTTCTCCATTTTTACCAACCCCCCTGGCTTGAAAAGCAGTAGGGGGATTTTTGCGATAGCGCGCATATCCCGTATCTTCATGAAGGTGTGTGACCAGATGATGGTCGATTTTTGTGTCTGCCTGCCCTAAGGCAGGAAACACACTTAGGGATCACTTTTGTCCACTGTTTTGATGTCTGTTGTTTGATTGATGATTCCTGTTGAAAAAAGGATACAATTCAAGTTCCGCCCCCAAACCAAGTCGCCTCACGCCACTCGCCCCCAATTTAAACCAAGTCGCCCCCACTACACACCAAGTCGCCCCACTGTAAACCAAGTCGCCCCCGCCCCCCCATGCCAGTCGCCCCCAACACCACAAGCCAAGGTCGCGCCCCCCACTATACAACCAACTCGCCCCCCGCACACACAGTCCCCCACCACACATTTACAAAACACCCTGTCTCGTATAATCGAATATGTGGAGGTATGCATTTACTCTAAAATATTGGCGGGTCTGCGCCACCGAAAAACTTCGATTTCGGGGTATAGGTTAAATGTTTTTATATTGATATTTAAAAACTCCAATATCGGAGTTTCTGCGTATAATACGCAAAAACTCCAAATCTGAGGATCTATGTCCACCGCAAAACTCCCAATTTCAGGGTTCTCCATATTTTTATTTTTTAATAGTTTTTTATTTGTATTTAAAACTCTAATTTAGAGTTTCTTCTCTGCGTAAACTCCCCAAATCAGAGGGGCTGTTTCCATCAAAAAACCCTCGATTCGAGGGTTTTGATAATTTTAAATATTTTTTATTGTCTCTAACTCCAATATCAAACTTTCTGCGTATAATACGCAAAAACTCCAAATCACAGAGGTCTTTGTCCACCGCAAAACCTATTTGCGGGCTTCTTATTTTTTTTTAATCTTTTATTTTAGATAAATTTTTATTAAAAAAATGGCTTCCCTCAGGACAGGGTATTGATTACTTAGCTGGAAGAGGCTTACATACGTGCCAAAGGCTTCTCTCCGAAATCAAAGAAGTACATATCCTATACGTAAACCTCTTATGTCAACCTTAATAACAGAAGTGAAACTGTAGTGCTATAGACAATAGAGAAGCACTTTTGTTCACATTCCTAGAATTCTGTTGTTCCTCTTGCGTGGTTCTCTTGATATGTCTCCCATCACGTTCATTGCCTTTTGTTATTGTTTATGACTTTCAATAGACAATTAATTTTTTATTGCCTTATGTCATGTCTCTTAAAGACAACTTATGGTTTTCCTGCTGGTTTGTTGGCTTTTTAAATACTGCTTAGTATATTCCAGGAAGGTGGGAATATTTACTTGTGTTCTAATTAGACTGAAGAGATAAGTGGACCTCACACCTATTCTTACGAAAAGTTTCTGTATCGAATGATGGTTTAAAAATTAATTGACCAGGATTCACTACTTTATTTTTGATTTCTATTCAAAAATTAATATCGGATTGCTTCTAATACGTCTCCCATCACGTATCACCCTATACGTTAAAAACTCAAGGATCTGTGTCCACCATAAACAAATACTCCGATATCGGGGTTCTCCATAATTTTTTAAAATATTTTTATTTATAATTAAAAACGCTAATGTCAGAGTTTCTGCGTAAAATACGAACAACCCAAAAAAAAAAAAAAACGTGTCTTTTCCACCTGCAAAAACTCGGATTCCGGGTTTCTGCGTATGTTTAAATATTTTTATTTATAAATTAATATTTCAAACCAATATCGAAGTTTTCTGCGTATAAATCTATAAACTCTAAAACAGACAAAGTTGCTTTGACCTCACAACACTTCGAATCAGATTTTGTGTTTTATTTAATATATTTAAAAACTGCCGTGTCGAGTTCTGTGTAATATCACGCAAAAACTTAAATTTCGGAGGACCTGCGCCCGCTGCTAACCTCCGATTTTCTGTAGTTTTGTACACGATTGCGCGATTTTACTGTCGCAACCGGGTTTACAGACCCTTCTTTTCTAATTCCTAAGTGAATTGACTCAAGATTTTTTTTCCGGGCAGAATGTTGTTTTAATAAAACTTCACACCCATATGAAGGGTGATAAAACAACAACATACACGTAAAAAAAATACTGTCATTTTACAGGAAAATCCTGGAAGCAATCCTGCCAACAATTACCGTTACCTTCAGTAACTGTATACATTAGTTAATCGAAACAACATCACAACAAGTGGAGTTATTACAGAGATTGTGAAATGTTTGTAGAGTAAAAAGCACTGAAGAACACCAAATTTTTGTAGTGCATATACTGTCAAATTGACAAGTGTGTTGTAAAATCTATTACATCAAACTGTAAAATTACAGTAAATTTGAAATGAAACCTTTAAAACTGTGTTTTACACAGGGG
>JAMKCH010025187.1:0-64160 GCA_023653785.1 Ophioderma brevispina
CATTAATCAATCATCATCAAAACCAGAAATGTAACAAGACAAAAACTTTACTCTGAAAATGAGACTGTAAAACTAAAAAAAAGTTGAGCATTAAAGGATTTTAATAATAGGTGGGGACTATAAAATGATGAGGTTAAAGATCTTTGGTCCTAACTCTTATTTGACGCAGCTTGATCCCCTGAGCATTTTTGACACCAATTTTGTCAAATCGGGCCACAAAATGAGAAGGTGCAGCCCAAAATCCAAATTTGGGGGGGGGGGGTCTGAAAGAGGGGCTGAAAATGATAAATTTTTTAATTTTTTAACTTTGGAATTTAAATACACATTTTAGCAAGTTAGGGTATTGTATGTTTTTGAGGTCACGGAATCCATTTTGATGAATTTCGTCAGATTTCAATTTTCGTTTTCATAAAATTGCCATTTTACGTAAAATTAAGGCCAGGAAATGCTTTAAACTTATAATACCACCAAAAAATGGTTTCATTCATATTATGTCTTTGTTAAGCAAGGTAAAATCTGCATGAAGCGTAATGAGAAACCGTATATTTGATAAAAATTGGGGGGCCCATTTATTAATATCCTGTGTTTGGGGACACAGCTTTCAAAGGAAATGCCAAAAGAACTGATTATCGCGCTGGCAAGCGTGACCCCAGAAGTGAGTTCCGAGTAACAAATCCGCGGTACGCGATACGCGTCATGATCGTTCATCGTGGAACGTACGTGCGCGTGGCCCAGTTTTCTTGCACACGTACACAGTTGACTTATCGTGATGATATGCAGTCGTACGTGTTTGTATCACTATGGCCATAATTTTTTCCTGATTTGATGCCTTAAAATTACGTTAAATGTGTGTTATTGTCGAGGCGGCACAGCGGGGACAGAATGACGACAAGGACAATCAGAACAGAATAGCTATATTCAAGTTCCCAGAAAATAAACCGACAAGGAGAATATCTGGGGTGTGCGGTGCGTTAGCCCAAGTGTGAGCTTTGTTACAACTGTTACTCTGACGTCATTAAAGGTCTTAAAATCCAACTCCGGCATCTTGATACGCGTTCCGAAAAACAGGAGAAGGCCTGCCAGTTTGTATATGTTATCCTTGAATTAACACTTTCCTGATGTTCACTTTTAAAAATATGTGTGAGTATGATCAGGATACTGTTGCGGTACGAAAAGTAAGAAATTAGGAAATGTCTACTCAGCCATGACCATGGACCTTTTAAGCCACGAGGGCGATTTGCCGGCCACGCCCAACCTCCCCATTTTGAGAATTTTTTATTTTTTGAATAATTTTACTTTGTAGAATTTTTTTGAAGTATGTTTTTTTATCATTTTCTTTTTTTATGGTAAATACAATTTATAATTGGCAATGTCTCTATTGAAAAAGGGTGCAAAAGTTTGTTGACTTACATCAACAAACCTATGGCACAAAATTGCGTAATGATGTATTCCAATTAACTGGCTGCCAAAGCAAAACCGTCTAGTTTAAAGAGCTCAAGTTCTGGAGTAGGTACTATCAATTATTACCTTTAGGATAAGTTTTCAATGATTGCAATAAGAAAGCGCAAATACCTTTTAATGGCAAAAGCGCCCTATAGCTGAAATTTAAACCAAAATGGCGTTTTTTACGAACGTGGTAGATCTGACACTGCTTGAACATTTACAAATGGATTCTTTGACCTCAAATACTTATGTTTATGACACAAAATGGCTAAAATCTCTATATTTAATTTCAGTAATTGACCAATTTATCATTTTCAACCCTCCTCAGACCCCCCCCCCTTTAAGTCACTTTTTGGGCGGCACCTCTCCTTTTTTTGACCAATTTTGACAAATATTTGGTGTCAAAAGCTCAGGGGGATAAAGCTGCATCAAATAAGAAGTTAGGACAAAATTGATCTGAAATATCTCATGTTTTCTGCCCCCTTATAGCCACCCTATTAATCGGAAAATTAATTTTTGGAAAATCGCAAAATAATTTTGAAATAGCATAACACCCATTCACCCCCTTTGCTAATTGGACCCCTTCTATTTAAAATCCCAAACACCCCCAGCCTAAAACAGCCTACAAAATCTAAGACGGGTATTCCTTAATTCCACTTTAGCGTAATGCTACAATTAGGCACACCCCAGTGATTTCCCCCGCTCTAGATCTTTCATGTGCCTACTCCGACTGAAAAGTGCAATTGGATCTGCCAAAGTCTCACCAGATTTCACCTGTGCCTCCTGTCGAACTGAACAAATTCGGCATATAACGTAAAATAAATATAAACTTTCATCGCTTGGGGTCAGATTTTGGTCAATGACCGGAAAGTTATGGAAAAACGGGGTATAGAATTGATACATGAATATACTATACGGGATGAAAAATCATAATGGCCGCCACAATATCCTAGTAGCCCATGTGACGTCTATAGCGAAATAGCGCCGCCACAGATCATAAATTCCCTAGGTTGCTAGATTAGTAATGGACAAGCTTATGTATATGCAAATAACACTATTTGTTTGAAAATTGAGGGCACGCTCTCCTCGGAAAATCTCTGGGTCAGTCTTAAATTTGCCTGCAAATTAGTCATAGACCTCAGGCTCTGCCATTCAGTTAACCATTGGAAGAAAATGAGATATATTGATCTATAAAACAGCACAATACTGTACTTAAAAACAGATAAAGAGGCAAAGACACCCAGTTAATTTTGTTGTAGGCTAACTTTAAAAGGACAAGCCCAGATTTGCTAATCAAAAACATCGAAAAATCATTCAAAATGCATTTTTTTTTTTTTTGTTACTGGCAGGGATGTGCGAACATAAACCGCAAGTGTTGGCTTGAATCCTTATTAAAGATTAGGCGGTACTTTTAACCTGATTCTTTAATTTCTATGCGTGCGTATCGAAATTCCCGACTTGAGATCAAAAAAGTCTTTCCTGGTGAATATCCAGATTTTAGCGTGATATTGTGCCCCATGTTCAATACAGTGGACCTCCAAACACAAACATGATTTGAGCTTTGTTTTTCGCTGTATTGGTGTAAACCACAATCATATGGTTGGTGTAGATTTTTGAGATGGCCATCGCTGTAATGTCTATTTGCAGGAGACAGAAAGACAAATTTCCTCATTTTTTTTCACACTTGGTGGGGTGGTTTGTTTAGCTACATTAAGCATTACCTGGACTAGTACACACTTATCCCTGATTTAATACGCTAAAAATGCATTTCAAAATTTCCACATTTTTCGATTCTCTCGCATTATCGCGCTAACCTTAATTCTGCCGTAACTTAATGTGTCTATTACATGCATATCATAGACTCGTACTCCGGGTTCCATTAGTGTGGCGTTTTTGCGTCTATGACGACTTTCCAAAGGTAGACGCACTTTGGTCTAGGATAGAGAGTAAAATTTTTGCGTCCATGTGGACGCAAAAGGCACTTACAAACTACACAAAACACAGAGTTTCTCTGGACAGGTCACAATTGGTTCATTTTCACTCAAATAATTATTTCTGTTAGTATTAATAACATGTACAATCTGTGAAAATAAATATAGGTTTCAAATTTTGACAGTATTTACGTCTTTTTTAAAGTTCACACCTTCCCAAAGGGTATTCATGGTACTCCAAAGTTCTTGTAGTTTAAAAGGGTCATCAAGTATTTACTTTTTCAATATCCAGTCTATGTTTTTGAATTGGAATGTTTCTGGATTGTAATTTGCAGTAGTAGTGGTAAAAAACCAAGCATTCTAACATGCTCAAACTGTTTAAAACTTGACACGCATGTAATTGGAAGTAGACGCACTTTTTTCAACCTCAGAAGATTGACGATATTTGGTATCGAACATCGGATCGCGGCCCGATTTTGCGAAATCGGCAAAAATCGGATCGCACAAATATTCAAAGCTTGCCGATCCCAACCGATTAATATTTAATGAAAGAAAGGGACAAAGTCTACCTATATCCTCTAATAAACGCCCCGGGGGCGTTGCATTTTTCAAAAGGGGGGCGTTTATTTGAGGTCATTTGTTTCATTATATTTTACATTAAAAACATCGGCAGCACCCTCTGCAGAGCTGCCAACTTTAAAATTACCTTTCATACTCAGAAATCCGTATTGAGGTCCCGTATTTGTTTTATGAGTTTCAACCTTTTTCGCAATATGACGCCCGACCGCTGTGCAAAATAATGTATGATTCGCGATTATTCGTTGTTACCTTCCCTGTCTCCCACGTGATGTTAGTCTACCTTTGATCGATCAACTCCAGCGATCATGCCTTGCAAAATCAGCTATCACATAGGACCGCACATTACCAATCCATTTTCGTATTGAGCTTGTAATATTTCCTTTTAAAACTTGTTTTTCTGCTGATTCTTTTCCCTTTACTACCACTAATTTTTCTCTTAAATATCACTTTCCATAGTTGCACAATGGTACATAGTGACCATGTGATCGCACAAGAGGAAATACTGCCGCCGAAATGCTGTGAAACTACCATTTGGATTGGCTGGTACGACCGAATTACTTATTGTTTACAAGAGCTTCCAATCACACACAGCTATTACGTGTAATTACCGCCAGGTCAAAGGATATCGGGTCGTTATTTATGTCATTGGGTAAATTTGGTCAATTCCTGCAGCTTTTTATCATTCCAAGGTTATAATATTTTGTATTTGCTCTCTAAACTCCTATTTTTAGGGGGAATTCGGCAATTCGTACTTCTGTATTTTGCAACTTCAAAACATATTTACAAAATATAGAATATCCCTACTAGTCACAAGTTGGCCGCTCAGCCTATATGGGAAGGTACCGGTGCTCTTCAGAAAATAGGATTTAACAACATGCTTGTCCTTTCTAATATATGGCCGCTCACACATACGAAAATCGCTGATATTTTACCGCTATATAATAGCTTATAATGTTATGTCCTTGCACCAATATTGGCATTAAAAATGCCGTTTTTTCAAATGCTACACTTACAAAGGGTATCTGTGCTGTAAATTAGCAGTGTACTTGTTTGGTTGTGGCAAATTGGTGATTTTCAGGCCGACCTTCGGCAATCAAACGTGGGGGCGTTTATTTGCGGGTTTTTATTTTTCATGGAAAAAGTCGTGTGGGCGTTTTATTAGAGGGGGCGTTTATAGAGATATACGGTAATTGGATTTTTACCAGTTTTTAAGTTGGAAAACACGTAGTGCTGATTTTTAATACATTTATTAGCCATCATCAATTCTGTAGCCTACATGAGAAAACGTAGGCTAATGACAGCCACTTAGGTATTAACACGTACTATCACAATCTCAACTTCAAGGCGGTTTCAAATTCAGCTAACTGCAACTTCATGGTCCTTTAAGTTACAATGCATGACAGTCACATGACCTAGCTGCTCTCCCACAGAAAATCGTCGTTATAAGTGAACTGAGAAAATTACTGCTTTATATTTATCTACCGTGTGCACAGCACGGCTAGTCTTGATTTGTGCGATTTCTTCTTCTTTCTTTCTTTCTTTTTCTTTCCGTCGGAACTTTCAAAATGCTACTAGTGCCAAACGAATTATCCGATTGCCACTAAATCAGTCAGAAGAACCACTGACCCAAGTCCCTATTAGGTGTATACAGATTTGGTCCAAAGGTCAGTGGCCAATTAAAGGGGCATTCTTTTGAAAATTTTCGGGAACTCTAATAAAGCTTCTTCTGCCCACAGAAATGTGCCATGATCACCAATGTATCAGAAGAACCACTGACCCAAGACCCCTTATGGGGTGTATGCAGAATGGGGTCAAAGGTCATGTGGGCCAATTTAAAGGAGCATTATGCAAATATTCTATAAATCCTTCTTGTTCCCAAATACAATGCTATAATCAAAGACTGTTCAGAAGAACCGCTGAACCCAAGGCCCCTATGGGTGGGTACACAGAATTTTGATCGAAGGGCATTCCGGTCGAATTTGACAAAATCTTCAAAAATCATATTTGCTATATGCAAGGTAGCCATTGTCACGTGGCCCATCGCATAGGAAGCACTTGAGACCCTCACCAAAGTTATGCAACAACATGGGTGTCAAAGGTCATTAAAGGGCACTTCCGGTCTTCATGTTAAAAATTTCAAAAATTCCTATCTGTCATTTGCAAGGTAGCATGGTCACGTGACTCATGCATATGAGCCAGCGTGAGACCCTTCAACCAGTTTTGCTCAGCAATGGGTTTCAAAGGTCATTAAGGGGAAGTCCGGTCTTAATGTGAAAAATCTTCAAAAATAATATCTGTCATTTGCCCAGGTACCATGGTCACGTGACCCATCCATATGAAGCAGCTTCAGACTCTTCACAACTTTGTGCTCGGTTTGGGGGTAAAGGTCATTTTTATCCCCACGTCTAGGTTCGGCTCTTCGAGCACAATTTGCCTCTAGTTTTGGTATCGTTTGTGCTTCCAAGGCCTTCAAGGAACATTAATCCTTGAGCCAGAGTTCAGAACGGCAGAAATATTCCTGTTTCTAACTCTTTCCGTTACGTATTTTTTTTAGGTTCGTTTTCCCTTGCAGTGCGATTTTTTTGTACAGCATCAACAGTGTCAAAATAAATTACGTGAAGAGACTAAATTTTAACTTGTTTTTGTCCAAACATGTGCGGACTGCAATGAATCTCAGTACTAATTTTGGCGTAGAACATACTTTAATGATATAGCTTTACCATACTCACGTGGTGCTACTCATTTCATTCCATTCTCCTCGTGATTTGTAAGTGCTTGAAAAGAATAAGGATCAGCATAAAGTTTGGTTTTGATTTATACGGCGGTACGGAAGTATTTCCCACAGTGTAGTTTGGGACACAGACTGCAAAAATATCTAAATTCATTGATACTGCGTAGTCTGCGTGAGAGTCTGAGAGACATAACGTTAACACAATAACAGCCATAGATCTAGAATGAAAATAATCTAAAAATCATAGGTTCTTTTTGGATTTTTTTCCTGCACAGATGAGGGTCAGAAATTTTGATAATACGAAACTCCCTCACCTAGGTGGTGGCACTGAGATCAGAAATTAAACATTCCTTGATCGGTGGATTTTGCCTGTGGGATCTGACGACACCAAACACATTTTCCACAATGCTAGTATGCACGTCCATTAGGCTGGCTAATATGCAGCTCATACTTTCCGCACCGTTGTGGTCAAGACTGAATATCATTTGCATAGAACATAGATAATGCCACGGGGATAACGCTAGTCTACAAAGGCTATGTGGCGGGCTTGCGACTCACAATCCATCTCTCATTGATTTTTATGAATACATAAAAAGAATAAGGAGATCAGGTCAATGAATTTCTCAGGCCTTGCGAGGCGATATGTACAGGTCAGCCATGCAATCGCTATCTCTGCAGCTTTCCTGACACATGTTTCCCGGGGATTCCATTTAAGTCATTGAGATTGATTGCAGACCTGCGGTAGGGGGGGTATCCTTACCATGACAAAATATGTTAAAAGAAATGACTGGGGAAATCATAAAAATAATACAATGATGACGAATGGGAAACAATTGTTTTCTAAATGTTCCTTGCGAAACAAGAATTGCCTAAATAAGTTTTCGCCATACCGCAAGTAACTATACAGACTGTCCGCAAAAGAAAACTATACAATCAAAGATAATTTTTTTTTGGCCACAAAATTTAAGTTCATCTCAGTGGAGTTTTCCTGATTCTTTTTAGGAGTGTTCCAGCTTTCTGGTATTTTTTAGTTGGTGTAATTTGGGGGTCTGGGTTCAGGGGTTATGGCTAATTATCTGAAACAGTAGAAAAACCTGTTGGGCCAGTTTCGGCTACCTGATATCACAAAGTTGCCATTGAAAATCACCTTCAAGACTTTCTTTATTAGCAAATTGAAATAAAAGTAGGTTATCAAGTGCTGTTTCTTTGGTGATAACATAATTATAACTTTATACTGTTCGCAATTGCTAATAAATACATGTAGCATTGGGAAATCAATTCAAAAATAGTCTTGTTTCTCAGCTTTACTCCAGGTTCAGCAAAAGTAAGAACATAAAAACCCTTGTTGAAAGTAAACTGCGACCTTTGCACACCAACCATCCTTCTTTATTGCTCTTTGTTGGACACTGCTTTCTGCGTTATGTTCCTCCCTTGCATCTTGGAGGCAGTGGGGGAAAGGGGAGGGTAAATTGTGCATCCCCATTAAGAGCGTTGATCCGCACATTTGTCCCTCAACACTTGTAGGCTGTTACATTAGTTTCAGCAGTCAAATTCCCAAATTTTCCATGAATTCATGATACTTGTCGCCCTGAGAGTGAGCCCCCCATTTCCCCACAACATCCATATTTCGGATGCTTCACTGAAAAATATATATTGATTAAGTTCATGCACGATAATAATACATTCATCCTGATCTGTAGCAATATCTTTTGTTTGAAAAGGGTTTAATCGCACAATGATGCTACACTCCTTATACTTTAGTTTCTCGAACCTTCAGGTGAACTGGCCCAAGTGGTATTTTATCCTTTGAGTTCAACTTACAATATCTCCACTTAGGGTCCATCAAATTGGATGGAATAAAGGCAAGAGGATGAAGTCTTGGATCTTGTCTAACAAAATACAAAGGAAAAAGATCTGCAAAATGCACATCAATATTAATATTTTGGTAGAATTTTTAGTTTGATTGTATATTTTTATATGGGACGTCGTAGTAATATAGAGCCGTACACGCACATGTTCTTCACATCTGTCAACTTGTCAAGCATAATTAGCATATTGTAGACGGCCTCACCTGGGGATGGATGGCACGTGAAGGCCGGTCAACTACGGTATAATTGTAACCAAAAGTTTTGGATTTATTAAACTTGAATGCAATCATTTTTGAATGCAATCAATAATAAATGAAACTCTTCAATTAAAACACTTATTGTCCTCACTTTGATCTTGCTAATGTAGGATGGGGGAATGCAGTCAGACAAATCTGACCAGGCTTGACAACTTCAGGTACGTGCAGCTGGTAAAAATCATTCTTGGCCTTCCCCCGGAGGTATCCCCCACGGAGATTCTGCTAATAAACCTTTGGTGGCTGACGCTGCATGAGCGTCCTTCTTACATCTTAATGTCATAGTCTATAAAAGTCTGACACACAGTCCCTCCCACAACCTGTGTATATCGTTTAATCCTTGTTTATGAAACCCATACTCATGCGACTAGGGCAAGTACTCAGGTTAACCTTGTTCCCTCCTGTATGGCAAAAATTATTCGATAAGCGTATTTTAACTTCCAGAGGGGCTGTGCATCAAATGCACCTTTCCATTCAGCCAAAACTCCTCTTCCACAAAGGTTAAAGTTCACGTATTTTTTGTCTCAAAACGCTGTGTGGCTTATTATATCTGCAATTTTCTTTCCTTAGCTCCATAACATGGGGGGGGGGGTGGTTTGTGAGGTTTGTGTTCGTGTCTGTGAATGTGTGTTCTCCAGTTGTTGGTGTTTGTGCCAGAGAATGAGAGTGTGTGTGAGTGTGTATGAGTGTATGTGTGTTCGTGTTGTGTGTGTGATCGGTGATGAGTGCGTGCGTTAAGTGTTTGCGTCTATCGTGTTGTGGTGCGTCGTATGGGTGGGTGGGTGTGAGTGCGTGGTGCGTGCGGGGTGGTTGGTGGGTGGGTGGGTGGAGCTGCCGTGTAGTGACAAGAGTGTGTGATGTGTGCGAATGTGGTGATGAGAGTGTGTTTTTTGGCCTGGTTTGTTTTTTAGTTTTACTTACGTCTTAGGTTTACTAATTATTAATATCAGATGTTTTTTAATTTTTCTTTTAATGTTATGCTCAAAACGACTTATGTTGATATATAATGTTGAATTTTTTTTAGAAGCATCATGTTTAATTGAATATTGTTTTCTTCAGTGTGTGTTATATTTTGTACTGTGTGCCTTGTTGATGTATTATGTTTGACCCCTGGGCCCCCTAAAACGTGTATCACTGAGGGGTTTCCCCAGGCAAAGAGAACTAATAAAAAATATTGCCAGTCGTTATTTTTATTTTGATGCAACTTTTAGTGGCGAGACACGGGGGCTAATTTAAAATATCACTGTCAAAATAAGAGAGTGACGTTCACCAGGGAATTTTCAATTCATAGACTTTTAATTTTTATCGGCAGGGCCTCATAGACTCATACCTCGGTGATCGTACGCATAAACTAGACTGCATAAGAGAACAAAATTTAGCGAACTAACATGTGAATTTACCCTTCCGATTTTCGATGAATTTTTCGAGAAAAAACAAATTAAAAAAGAAAAAAAACTTTTTTTTGATGGCGGCAGGCCAAAACGGCATGCGCTCGAGGAGGAGAAACTAGTATATTTTTTTTACTTGGCCCTAAGATGGCTTGTAACAGGAAATAATTGCTCTAATCAGTGACAGACGGCGGCAGCACAGGGGTGTGGTGGGGGAATAATGAGGGGTCAGGTAGTTAAACAATTTTGCACAGCGGCATTCATTTTTATTTTGGTTTATTTTATAAATAAACCAAAGAGTTAAATGATTTTCGAGAATAGGCCTCAAATCGCGCCAATAGCTATCATATAATTCAATATGTAAATGATTTTTTGTCGATCTTTGAAAGACATTTTTGTCAATTTTCAGAATGCATAGCCTTTGTCAGCATATCAAGTATAAAAAATGACTCGCAAACTCCAAACCACAGGCCCTACTTATAAAACACACTTTATTTGTTGTCTTATTAATAATATTAAATTATTATTTGATATTATTTTGATGATGATATGGTGATGTGTGATGGTGGGGGGGTGGTGATGGTGTTATAATTGTTTCTTTTTCTTTTGTATGTTTGTAAAAAATCTGTACAAGATTATGATACAAAGATGCGTGGTGTAGCCCGCTTTTTTTTTTTTCGTTAGCGGGGGGGGCAAAGGGGGCACATAAATTTTCAAGGGTTTCAGGGGGCAATCATATATTACAATTTGTTAGTATAGTAAATATGTCCTATTTAAAAATCACAAATGTTTGTCAGGGGGAAGATGGGGCAGATTCCCACAGGAGCTCCCCCCCCCCGGCAATGTCACTGCAAATATATGCCAAGCTAGCAAAGTAACAGGCAGGGCAGCAGCAACAAGTAAGTTGAACTCAGTTAGCTGTAGTTACGCAAAAAAACACACGCATCATTTTCTTTACATTTTTAACTCGAATTTAAAAAAAATAAAATTTGGCTTGCAAAGGGGCTGAAACCCCCCACCACCCCCCCAAAAAAATGCATATCACATTCACAGTTGTTTTTTTCACAGTTCTTCTGCGACAAACCTTTTTAGTGTCCTAAGCAGAATGCAGGTCAGACCTAAGTAAGCCACCTAATACAAGAAAAGATAATATATAAAAAGTAAAAGCAAGATTAAAGATTTGTTTTTTAGGCTACAAAACCAAAAACCATTTTAAAATTTCCCACACACAATCACAGCACATGTAGAGGAAAACAATTACTGCAATAGGTTTTTAAATCCCAACAAGTAATCATATACTTCTATATTATCACCTGCGGTTTGGTTAATAAATTAGAAGAGGTTTTTGTGATTAACTGTTGAAATTTAGGTATTTGGTACCCTTAACAGGGATCTGAAAATAGGTTTAGTAAAAATCATATGCCTGCAAACAAATTTTTCTAATGAGAAAAAGACAGAAGTTTAAATAATTATGCTCATCACCATCGCCGCCATCATCATCATCACCATCGGCCGCCATCAATCATCACCATCACCTGCCATCACATCATCACAAGCACCATTCGCTCTACAGTGCTAATAGTCATCATCCAACTCACCATGCATCCCGCCATCATTCATTATCAATCATCATCATCATCATCACACCAGAATGTACAAGCTAAAAACTACCTGTAAAATGAGCCTGTAAAACTAAAAAAAAAGTTGAGCATTAACAAGGTTTTAATAATGAAAATTAATTTGAAAATAGCAAAAATTATTTGGAAAATAGCATACTAACACGCCATATCCCCTCTTTGCTAATTGGACCCTTCTAATTTTAAAATCCCAAACACCCCACCACCAACCACCTACAAAATCTAAATCTAAGACGGTATTTCTTCCTTAATTCCACTTTTACCGTAGATTCTACAATTAGGCAACACCCCAGGTGTTTTCCTTCCCCCGCTTCTATACTTGCATGTGCCGACTGCCGGACTGGAAAAGCATTGGAGCTGCCAAAGTACTCACCAGATTTTTCACCTGTGCCTCCCCGTCGAAACTGCAAAAATTTGGCATATAACGGTAAAATAGAATGTATAAGACTTTCATTCATTCATCGCTTGGGTGTCAGATTTTGTCGAATGACCGGGAAAGTTATGAAACACGGGGTAGAAATTGATACATGATATACATACGGGATAAAATCATACTGGCCTTGCCGCAACATCCGCGTAGCCCATGTGAACGTCTATACGAAATCGCAGCCGGCCACCAGATCATACATTCCAGGTTGCTAGATTAGTTATATGGACAAGCATTATGTATTATGACAATAACCGATTTTGTTTGAAATTGAGGGCACCCTCCTCGAAAATCTCTGAGATCAGTCTTTACGTTGCCTGCAATTAGTCCCCCTCAGGCTCCTGCCATTAAGTTACCCATTGGAAGAAAAGAGATCTATTGATATATTAAAAACCAGCATACGTACTAAAAACAGATAAAGAAGCCTAAAAGACACCCACTAATTTGTTGGTCTGGTAACTTTTAAAGGGACAAGCAGCGATTGCTAATCAAAAACATCGAAAAAATCTCAAAATTCCATATTTTTTATTTTTGTTACTCGGCATGGATATGCGAACTAACCTGCAAGTGGTTGCTTGAAATCCTTATATTAAATACAAGGCGGTACTTTTAACCTGATCCTGTAATTTCTTTCTTACGTGCGTCGAAATTCCGACTTGAAGATCAAAAAAAGCCTTTCCTGGTGAATTTCACAGATTTTAAGCGTGATATTGTGCGCCATGTTCAATACAGTTTGACCTCAACCAAACATTATGATCTTTGTTATTCTGTAATTGGTGTAAACCACAATCAGATGTTTGTGTAGATTTGAGATGCATCGCTGTAAATTCTATTGCGGAGAACGGTATGACAAATTTCCTCATTTTTTGACAATTTTGGTGGTTTGTTTAGCTACACATTACGCAGTTACATGAACTTACACACTTAATCCTGATGTACTAAGCTAAAATGCATTTCCAAATATTCCCCCCCACTTTTTTCGATTTTCTTCTCTCGCATTATCGCTGCTAATCCCTTTAGTCTGCCGTAACTTGTAATGTGTCTATTACATGAATCTCATAGCCTCGTACGTCCTGGTTCACCTAGTTTGGCGTTTTTGCGTCTATGAAGCACTTTTCCAAAGTAGACGCACTTTGGTCTAATAGAGTAAATTTTGCGTCCACATAGGACGTCCAAAAGATGCCACTTAAACTCAACACAATCACAAGAGTTTGGCCCTGGCACATGGTCACCATATTGTATCATTTTCACTAAACAAATAATGATTCGTTGTCATAATTACATGTAGCAATCTGTGAAAATAATATGGTTCAAATTTTGACGTATTACGTCGTTTTTAAAGTTCACTAACCGTCCCAAAGGGAGTATTCATGGTACTCCAAAGTTCTTTGGAGTTTACAAGGTCTGTCTGGTCATCAGAGTAATTACTTTTTCATATGCCTCGTCTAAGTTTTGGAATGGATGTTATGAGCTTGTAATTTTGCAGTAGGGTGTAAAAAAAACCAAAGCATTTCAACCGTGCCTCAAACCTGTTAAACTTGACACGCATGTAATTGGAAGTAGACGCACTTTTTTTTCAACATTCAGTAGAGATTAACCGATATTGTATCGGACATCGGATCGGCGGCCCGATTGCGAAATCGCTAAAAATCGGATCGTCAAATATGTCAGATCGCTTGCCGATCCACCAACCGATATATTGTACTGAAGAAAGGGACAAAGTAACCGTATATGCCTCTCATAAACGCCCCCGGGGGCGTTGCATTTTTCAAAAGGGGGGCGTTTATTTGAGGTCAATTTGTTCCATTCTATGTACATAAAAACTACGCAGCACCCTCTCAGAGCTGCCCACTTAATTTATACTTTCAGATACTCAGAAATTCCGTATTGAGTCCCGTATTTGTTTTTGGTGATGTCAACCTTTTCGGCATATGACCGCCCCCGCTGTGGCAAAAATGTATGATTCGCGGATATTCGTTGTTACCCTTCCTGTCTCCCACTTTATGTTAGTTTACTTTGTCGATCAACTCTAGCGATCATGCAGTGGCAAATCCGCTATCACACTAGGACCGCACTTATCCAATCTCCATTTCAGCTTTGAAGCTGTATAATTCCCTTTAAAACCTTGTTTTTTGCTGATTTCTTTCCTTTACACCACTATTTTACTCTTTAAATATCATTTCCATAGTTGGCACAATGGTTACCTAGTGACCATTGATCGCACAAGAGGAAATACTGCCCCGCCGAATGCTTGACCTACATTTTGATTGCTTTGTACTAACCTGATTACGTATTTGTTTACAAGAGTTTCCAATCAAACAACAGCTAATACGATGTAATTCCCGACCAAGGTCAAAGGATATCGGGGCATTAGTTATGTCTTGGGCCAATGTAGTCTATTACTTACTGCAGCTGTTTATCAATTCAGGTTATAATATTTGTTATTGCTCTCTTAAATCCATCTTTTTAGGGGGAATCTGCAATTTTCCTACTTCTGTATTTTGCAACGTTCAAAAACATATTTACAAATTAGAATATCCCACGAGTAACAAGTTGGGCGGCTCAGCCCTTATGGGAATGTACCGGTGCTCTTTCCATAAATAGATATTAAAAACAGCTTGTCCTTTCTAATATAATGGCCACGTACAGACGAAAGTCGCTGATATTTACCGCTATATAATAGCTTATATGTATTCCTGCCCAAATATTGGCATTAATATGCAGTTTTTGCAAATCTACACTTACAAAAGGATATCGATCTGTTCGTAATTAGGCAGGGTAACTTGTTTGGTTGTGACAAATGGGGTGAGTTCAGCCGAGACTTCGCATCAAACCGTTGGGGCGTTTATACTTGAGGGTTTTTATTTTTCCATTTAAAAGTAGTGGTGGGGGGCGTTTATTAGAGTGGGCGTTTTAAATTAGAGAATATACGTGTAATTGGATATTCTTAACCAAGTTTTTAAGTGGAAACAACGCGTTCGATTTGGTGTGAATACTGTATTTAGCTAATCATAATTCTTAGCCTAATGAGAAAACTTAGGCTAATGACAGCCACTTACGTATTTACACGTACTATCACAATCTCAACTTCAAGCTTTCCAATTCAGACTATACTGCAACTGTTACAGTGTCCTTCTAAGTTACAACTTGCAATGACGGCACATGACCTCGCTGCTCGCCCACAGAAAATCGTCTTATAAGTGAACTGGAATAAAAGTACTGCTTGCTTAGTATTTTTTTAGCTTTTTGTTGCTTCAAAGCCTTCATTACCATTAAATCCGTGAGCAGCGTCCGAAAAATACGGCAGAAATATTCCTGTGTCTAACTCTTTTCGGTTACGTATTTATTTTGGATTCGGTTCAACTTGGCGAGGGGTCAGAAAGGTATATTATTTGATACGGGGCATCGACCAGGTGAAATGCGAAAATACAATCCGAATAGTGGGAAGGGTACTACTGAGCGTGGTGGTGAAAAACTTGGTTGCTATGTACCAGAGGATAGACGTGTACTGTGGCAGGATATGTGAAGAACTACTCAGTATCTTGTTGCGTAGAATCATAACAGTTATAGTGGATAGGCGTTTCGCAACTCCGTTGTGCTACTCAGTCATTCCAGTTCTGCCTCGTGGTGGGATTGTAAGAGTGCTGTGAAAGACTAAGGTATCAGCAGAAGTAATTGTTTTGATTTGATACGGCGTACGGCAGTATTTTCCCCAGTGTATGTGTGGACACAACAGACTGCAAAAAAGATCGAAAGTCATTGAAGCTGCGTGAGAGTGGCTGACGACTAACGATTAACACACAGTACAGCCCTAGATCAGAATGAACTAAGTCTAAAAATCATAAGTTCTGTTATGGATTTTTTTCTGGAGCAAGAGAGGGTCAGAAATTTGATTAATACGAGAACATCCCTCACTAGGTGGCCCTGAGATTCAGAAAATTAAACATTCCTATCGTAGTTTTAGCTTCTGTGGGAGCTGACGAGCACAACCACTTGCCCCCAAATGCTAGTATGCTACTTCATTAGGCTGGCTAATATGGGCAAGCTCATACTTTCCGACCGGTTGTGGTCAGATGATATCAATTTGCATAGAACATAGATAATGCCCCGGGGATAACGCATAGTCTACAAATGCTATGTGGCGCTTGCTACTCATCAATCCTTCTCTCATTGATTATTAATGAATACATACAAAGAATAAGGTTCAAGTCATTGAATTTCTCAGCCCTTGCGAGGAGCGGTATGTACAGGTCAGCTCATGCAATCGATATGCTCTGCATCTGTCCTGACACATGTTTTCCCGGGTTCCTTTACTCATTGAGATTGAGTGCGGACCTGCGGTAGGGGGGTGGTATACTTACCATGACAAAATATGTTAAAAGAAATGACAGGGAAAATCATAAAAAATAATACAAATGAAGGAAGAATGGAATACAATTTTTTGTAAATTGTTCTTGCGAAACAAGAATTGCATAATATTTTTTCGCCTTACGCAATGTAAACGACGAACTGTCCAAAAAAACTATACATCAAAGATTAATTTTTTTTGGCCAAAATTAAGTTCATCTCAAGTGGAGTTTTACGGATTCTTTTATAGGAGTGTTCAGCTTTCATGAGATGTTTTAGTTGTGTAATTTGGGGGTCTGGTTCAGGGGTTTGGCTAATGAGCTGAAACCGTTCAAAAAAACCCTCTTTGGCCAGTTTCCGGCCTATCCTGATATCACCAAAGTTGCCATTGAAAATCCCTTCAAGACATTCTTTTAGTTACAATTGAAATGAAAAGTAGGTATAAAGTGCTGTTTCTTGTGATAACATAATTTTATCACTGTATAATGTCGCAATTGCTAATAATACTGTAGCTTGGAATTCCAATTCAAAATAGCTTGTTGTCTCAGCTTCTTCAGGTTTTAGTAGAAGGTAGGACCATAAAACACCCTTGTTTGGAATTAATCTGCGACTTTGAACACCACCATCCTTTCCTTTATTGCTCTTTGTTTGACACTGCTTTTCTTCGTATGTTCTCCCTGCATCTTGGAGGCATTGGGGAATAGGGGAAGGTAATTGGTCCTCCACATTAGAGCTTTGTCCGCACTTTGTCCTCAACAGACTTGTAAGCTGTTACATTAGTTTCAGCTCAAATTCCCCCAAAATTTCCATGATTTCATGATTCTTGTCCCCCTGAGAGTGAGGTCCCCCATTGGCGTTACCCGTTTGGTTTCCCGAGCCGGTGGTCCCGGTAATAGTGGATCAAATGGCTTAATCACTAGATTAACTACATGAGTGGTCTGCGCCGCTGCAATCACCTTCCGTTTCGTTGCCAATCGTGTCCCACATGTGGCTGTTATAACGTTTATTTTTTTCAATTGTTATATTTAAAACTTGTTTAAATGAACCCTATCTAATTTTGCTTGTATTCTAAGTGTTTGGATTTAAACAAATTTTTCCTTTAAACAAGATATTCGTTTTAAGGTCACTTCAAATTTTAATTCTATAGTCTAATGAAAGTCACACTTTGATAGAAGGAAAATATATTTAAAAAACTGCGTCACATTGTGGTTGTTTTTCTTTTAAAACAGATCTTTTTTTAATGTTTTTCTCACTAATTTATACTTCATTCGTTTTTTTAATCTTTTTATGATTTTAATTTTTAAACAACAAGAAAGTACACTTTTTTAAGACAATTTTTTCTTAACAAGATATTCCTTTATATGTTTTGTATTTTACTTTGTACTTCGTCTTTTTTTGTCTTTAATGATTTTTTATAAAAAAGGAGAATCCACGCTTGGTTTAGCAAGTTTTACTTTAAACAGATATTCATTTTAAATGATTGTAACATTTTTACTTTTACTTCAGACTTTTGTTTTGATTAAAAAAGGAAAAAAAAAAAAAAAACAATGAGGAATACCTTACGGCTAGATTAAAAACATTGGCAATGGCCTCTTATCTTATTCACTTTCTTTCACTTATTTTTCCAGCCGGACCCCAGCTGGCGGGCGGTTATCGCGTTAATTGCCCTGGACCAACCGGTCGACTGGACCTTGTTGATACCAATGGGAAAAATAGGACCAATCGAGGTTTAATTGCCGGACAACCGGCTTCGGACCATGCTGGCTAAACCCCTTCCTTTCCCCCCAACATATATTTCTGGTGCTTTCCTGAAAAATAATATATTGATAGTTTCAATGCACGATAATACATTCATCCTGATCTGTACAATTTCTTTTGTTTGAAAAGGGTTTAATCCCACAATGCTGCTACACGCCTTATACTTTTAGTTGCTGGAACTTCAGGTGAAACTGGCCCAATTGGTTGTTTATCCTTTGATGTTCAACGACGATATCTCCCTTAGGTCCATCAAATTGATGGAATAAAAGCGAGGATTGAGCTTGGATCTTGTCCTAACAAATAAAGTACAAGTATCTTGCAAAATGCCCAGTTTTAATTTTTATACTTTTTAGTTGATTGTATAGTTTTTTATTCGGGACTGTCTGTAGTAACTATAGACCTACACTCCCATGTTCTTCACATCTGTCAACTTGTCAAGCTTAATTCGACATATTGTAGACGGCCTGATCTGGGGATGGACGGCACGTGAAGGACTACGGTATAATTGTAACAAAGTTTTGGATTTATTAAACTTTGAATGCATCATTTTGAAATGCAATCAATAATACAGATTGACATCTTCAATTTAACAACGAGCATGATGTTTGATATTCTGGATGACTCATGACAGGAGGCGTTTTGTCGAGAATGTACAATGCCGCTTTATTGATTGGTTGGTACTTTATATTTTACGCACATGGTCTGGTAAGTAAAAAGATACCTTATCTCACAAAATAACTCATCGTAAGCGGAATTTTTGACACAAAAAGTCTACTATTTTTGTGTAAAAAGCCAAAAAAGCATTTTACGGTAAGGCCCACTTTTACCAAAAAGGTCCACTTTTTTCCGAAGTCCCGTCGTAACACCCCCCAAATTCCACAAAAGGGGCAAAAGGTCACTTTTGCTGATTTTTTGATAAAAAGGTCCCGAATTTAGCGAATTTTTGACACCAAAGTCTACTTTTGTGATAAAATGTTCAAAGTCCACCAAAGGACCATTTTAGCGGTTAGGCCCACTTTTACCAAAAAGGTCCACGTTTTCGAAGTCCCCCCCCCCCAATAAATCCTGCGTACGGCCCTGGGAAAGGGATCAATGATTTGTGGCGCATATATGGGTGTGATCTTGCATGAGGGTTCTGAGACGAGGCTTTGGACGATAGTGGACAGTGGATGAATGCATTTATTATGCCAGGGAAGGGACGATAATGCAGTGTTTTTTTGGGCGGAGGTGCAAAGAAGTTTTGATGATTGAGATGTTTTAATGCCTAGATGACTCGGTTTTAATGTGCGAGACATTGGAGAGTGACTGAGGAGACATCTTCAGTTTACTGTCCATTTTCGTAAGCAAATTTGGCCATAAACACTAGTTTCAAAAATATTTTTAATTTTTGTCATGACGTGCTCTTAATCTTAACTGTGTAAAACAAAAAAAAAAGTCCAGATCCGGAATTTTAAAACAAGTTGTGATTTTCTCTATATAATGAAGGACTTCAGATTTGAGCTTAGCTATTTCCAGCACAGTGATTATATACGGATAAGCATATGACATATGCAAAACACCCGGATTTGTTTTGAAATTGAGGTCGCCCTCCTCGGGAAATTCTGAGTCAGCCTTTAAATGGGGTCAGACATTGTTACATGGTTTATTTTTATTTCTAACATTGCCACTCAATTTCAGAAATTTCCATGTGGTTTTCATGTATGAGGGAGGTGGTTTTCTAACAGTGCCAGATCATTTTTTCCACTAAGTGTATTTATTTTATAAAAAGGTGTCCATTATGACTGTATCTGACAAGCTCAGGCATCATAGAATGTACATGACATAAACTTGCAGAAAGGATTCAAATGTCAGACGTTGAATGTTTAATGTTTTTAACAATTTTAATGGGTATTTTATTTGTGTAGCCCTTCGGAACAAGGCTCAGATTGCCTCCACAACTCATCACGGCTCTCCGCTGCCACTCAGCAAATGGCCACCAAGATGACGGTGTGGATCGACATAATAAATCACCATTACATCATCGCTTCCCACCGACCACAATCACCGTATGTTCGGTAGCAGTTAATAGAACCTTTTTTCTATCTCTAATTAGCCTATAATTAAATTAACTAACTGATCAATATTATCTAATATTATCTAATTACCGTTCTTTGTCCCAGATGTGGTAATATGATTAACGTTTGATGATGCTGAAGGAAAAAAATGGGGCCCATTTGAGTACCCTTCAGCATTTTCCTTATTTTTTTCAGAACACCAATTGGCATTCAGTTATTTGGAACTAACATTGTTTTAAATTGCATTAAAAGAAACTCGCAACTTTAAAACAAATAACTGGGGACGAAAGAATCAATATGACAGTGACATACCTTGATTACCAAACAAAATGTTTCTTTCTTCACAACCCGATATCCCCTGATGCTCAGACTTTCTTGATATTTTGAAATAATGTACTTTATGATAAGGTCCTTGTTAGTCCTTTGAGCTGGGCTGTTTGCTTGCAATAGTACATGCAAATATTTTAAAATTGTGACAAAAATCTACAGATTTTTGAAAATTAGGGTCATTTGCAAAAATAATGACCACTATTGTTTAATTAATGTGTTATATAAAGGTATTTTGTACATGTTAAAATCATCCATTTTCATTTGCGTCTGAAGTCAAAAGCCTATCAAGAATTGTCCATCTGTCATTGAGTTTGTTGCTTATTGGCTAATATGGAGAAATACATAGTTAGCAATGGTAAAGCCCCATGCGTGGTATGTTTAATACATGTATTTGCTTTTAACACATTTCCTGGACTTGTGCTAGGCATTTCCTGGGCGTCTCTCATAAAGGATTTTAGTGGTAAGATTGGCCGGTTTGTGACATGCAGCGCAGCACAAATTTGTGGGCTGACCAGACTGTATTGGGTTACGCTTCATTGAACAACGGCATAGAGGCTATACATTATGCATATGTCTAGAAATTGCAGGGCAGGTTCTGCCAAATTACCTGTCTCCTCTAGCTGTTATCAATGTTCAACCTTGACGCACTCAAACATGAACAGCTGAAGCGATATGGGCTAGAAGTACGCCCCCAGTCACAGGGAAGTGTATGTAACTACTTATTAATTGACAGCATTTCCGATAACCCGCGCTCCCAATGATTCACTCTGAATGTTCACTCTCACGCATGGAAAACTCCGCAAAGGGATTTTCACCTTGGGATTTGACCAAGAAAGGTTGTCTGGGCCTCCAAGCTATCCTAGGACATCATTTTCATCCCCAAAAAATAATGAAAAACCGCTTCCGCGGACTATTTCACAAACCCGACATTTATGAAAAATCGGGAAATCTTGGAGGCCGCATGGCGGCACAATGGGGACCCTCAAAGGCTCTAAAAATCACTATAGGACTTATCCAAGTGCCCCATTGATTGTCACCCTTGCATGACAGTTCAGTGCCTATGCCACATCACAAACATCTTGCTATCTGGCAGGCTATTGATGAAATTTAGGAAGTATTATTGAAGTCTCTATAAAATCTGTATATGATTTCTATGGTGTTTTATTACGGTTTATTAGTAATTTGGAAGTACTCTTATTGGTAATCATGTGGTGTTCGGTGATGAAGGATCAGAAGAAAGGGCTACTAGATTACTAATCAAAATTGCTTCAAATCATGTGCAGAAATTTAAGATATTTGAACAAATACTTTTTTGGATCATATGGAAAATCCCAGTTGTCAGACGTCATTTATTACCCATTAATTGCATAAATGCTGGAAATTTGCTGTTTCGTTAGACTTCCTTGATTCACAGGCCGCGAATTAAAGACTTTCAAAGGAGGGTGTTTACTCAATTTTTTTCTTTAACTTCAAGGGTGACTGAGCACATGCTGGGGATTGGAGGTGGGTCATACCCTTTTTTTTAGTGGGGACTGGGGAGGGTTATACTCAATTTTTTTTTTTAGTTGCAGTAATACTTAGCTTTTTTTTCCTTTTCTTCCACAGATGTGTTCATATCATTTTTGGGGTGTTAGGAGGAAGGGGGGGGGGGGGGGGGGGGGGGGTGACCTTACCATTTCGTTTTGGGAAGATACATTTGCACACTATTTTTTGCGGGGTGTGGTGGTGACGTTTAAGTCTGATGGGCTATCAAATTTCGTAGAAATCACCTCGTGCTCCTGATACTTTGCTCCTTTATATTTTATGCTTTACAGGCATTGGCTATTCCAATTTTGGTTTGAGTAGTTTCATGGTGTTTTTGGGCCTCTTTGGCATAATTTCTTTTATTAATTTTAAAATTAGGAACCTTCTCCAATAGAGGCTAAATGAACATATCATCACCATTGATGCCGCTTTAATGTAAATTATGGCATTTTTTAATACGAACACAATTCGTTCTAACGGAAAAATTGGCCTGCGATCGCTTTAAAAATGGCACTCTGGAAATTCCTTTTCACCCTTGACTTGGTCCCACGAGTGAAATCAGCTTGGAAAAAAATCGTCTAACAAGATGCTGATTTACTTTTGTGATCACTTTGTCTGGTAAAATTGGTAAAAAGTTACTAGTTAATCTTTCTGTTCACAGGCTGCATACAGTGCAATGGACGGGTCAAGAATGAGAAATGCCAATCATCAGGGGTGAGGGGAAAGTTTCAAAGCATCCCAATCACTGGCAGTCCTTTCCGAGGACTTACAACCCTTTGAGGCAGTTGGATTGGGAGTTGCATTAAAGATGGACTTTATTAACCCGAACCCCACATTGGTTTCTAGCCTATCTCCAGGGAGGGACTGAGGATCGTGAGGGAATATGGGAACAAGAAAAGTCGCCAATTCGGGTGGGATTCGAACCAGGGCCAGTCCATTACCCGGGATAGCACGCTACGGGTCAAAAATCACGTTTACTCATGACAAATCCATGAGTGCCCCCCATAATTTATTTGAATTTCATGTCAACACCATTATATCATGGATATTAACAACTAACAAAAGTAGTCGATCATTTATGTATGTTTTGTTAACATTGGCTTGAATGTTGACGTGGTTTCCATGATCACTTCTCATTTTTAGCTTATCTGAGCGACTGCTGTACATTAATGATAACACCGATTGTTGAAGTGTGCTGATGCTAATTGAGATGTGCTACATTACTCAAATTGTTATGTAACATAATCCATTTTTATACACTCTGTGTTTAAATCCAATGACCAAATCCTACAGGGTACGGCCATCATTGTCAGCTTACAACTATGCCGGCTTTTCAACCTTTGCACATCAGACAGTAACAGCAGAAAGCAACAACATGGACCAAGACGATGCTCTCTTCCATTGCCTATGCCATGCCAATGTTTGCACAGGATGGACCAGGTCTGCCCATGAGAGTCCTTGATGAGAAGAACGCTGAAACATTGACCGATGCAGAGAGTACACCACGTCAAAAATGACGTCAAAAGAGCACGTTATAAGAATTTTTAAGACTATTTTTTATTTACGCATGAATTTTAAGAGACACTGGACATTTGAAAAATTGTACGCCTCACGATTTTTCAAAATTGATTTAGTTGTCCATGGTGTAAACTTTTATACATTAGCCCTAACCTGAATGATTTAAAAGCCAAAATCAGCTCCTTTATGGGTAACAGAACCTTTTATAATAAGTCAATAACACAAGAAAACACATGGTGAAGTTGATTCCCACTGGTATGACCTTGTGGTTTTAATACCATGACGCATGAGAGTGACATGTATAGACACATTTTGTTTTGATTTAAAAGTTGCTTACAAATTACCTTGATTTCTTTAGTCCTCTTATTAACCTCCCCGGGTCCACGGTGATGAAAACGCTAAGCGACTGAAAATTACCCTAGAATCTTCAAGCCCTTCCGTGGACCCTCCGAATCTGTAGGGAAAACGTCTCAAGTCTCCCCCGAGGTCGGGGAAGTACTCCCGCCACAAGCATTAGTCCAAACACATGTTCTTTTATACTCGCACTGTCTCTCTACGTGCCGTATGTGCGTAAGCGACACTTATTCAGACCAATCATTGCGACGGCTTATTTTTTGGCACAGGATTTAAAACGGGCCCTGGGAACTGACCTGAGCGGCTGTTGACAACCACCTGGGCCATAAGGGTTGTCTCACGGCGGCCCATTGTGGTTCGGCTTAGGCAGTGTTTGGCCTCCCCAGTAACGATTTCTCGTTTTAATGTTTTATTTGACTATGAGATGCCTTTTTAAGAGTACTAGTAGGTACTAGGTATTATTAAGAGTACTAGGTTTTATTATTATCACTGAATCAAATATCCGGAAACCCTTGTCGTGTACATTTATTGCTCCTTATTACTATACGTTAATAAATCATTTTTAAATTTTGCTAGTTTGTCACAATGATCAGATCTCCCATTCTAATTATTATTTGCATTTCTATAACCTGCGCCTCATGCATCTTAAATGAAGCTTGATGAATACAATTTTACCATTGCTCGTATCGAAAATCCTCAGATATCTATATTCTAAAAACAGATCTGCCTGTCTTTCCCCCGGCTATGCAATTCGTTATACTTTGACATATGGGCTGACACCGGTGGGGGGGGGCACTCACATATGAAATGGATATGGTGTTAGGCTCATGCTTCCAAACCCAGGGCCACTCGGTGGACAGAGTACTGACTACAAATATGGCCTTTGGGGAGAGATAGCCAAATTTACCCAAAATGAGGTTTTCCGGTGCAAATAATGCAAAATTTTCCCGAAATGATGGGTCTTTGGGTGAGATTTATTTTTTCTCCAAAATAGGGGTTCTTTGGTGACATTGGTAAAATTTTCCACAAAATATGGGGTCATTGGGTGAAATTAAAAAAAAATATGGGTGTTTGGGTGACACGGAGATGGGAGGTCTAACGCCTAGCCCTTACCATGCGTCGCTTCCAAGGTGGCAGTGTGGGGGGTGGTCTATGGTCTAATTTTAGCATGAAGGTAGGGGGATGACAGGCTGACGTTTGTATCAGGGTTTTAGAGTGACCCAAAAGGTCAAATATCACTAGAGGTCATTTGCATAGAACTATTGACCTGGGCACAGAACAAGTCTGTGTCAAAGTCACGCACATAGGTCGAATGTCACACATGGTGGAGATGCACTAGTTGGTACCATTTTCGGCAAATTACCTTGAAATGGGTTTACGGTTTTCAGCTCGGCATTGGTCTGACACCTGGGAGGGGGAGAATTTCCCCCACGTGACGCTGTTTACCGGGCCGCAGCGGGCTGTAGGTTTACCTATTTATTTTCAGAATATCAGCATCCCATAGGAAAATACTACAACCAACCACCAACCCCACCAACAACAAACAACAAACAAACAAACGGTACATAAAACGCGGAAGAAATCACAAGTCCAATTTCGGATTTCTCAGCTTCTCCTTCCCGTCTTTTTATTTTATTTTTATTGTTTATTTTTCCATACTTGGGCACTTCTGATGGGTGCTCTGGAGGAATCACAAAGCACGAAGGGGTGAAAACTGTTATTCTGCAATTCATGCACTGTCAAAACTTAAAGGAGCTATTCATTAGCTTCGGTCGCGTAATCGGTTTTTAAAATTGAGACCTATTTCGCGTGCCATTGATACCACCTTTTGTGGTCGTATCCATGGTCCCCAGATTAGCATCAAAATTAAACGAGATGTGCGCAAGGTATGCGGTCACGTTACTTGTGATTCGACTGCTGGAGACGTTTCCCTACAGATTCGTACAGTCTCGGCAGGCTACTCGTACCTATGTTAATTCCAGGAGCCCTTTGCAATCACTTTCTTGTGGACAAGTTGGTTGGCGGGATGTAAGCTGAAAATTCCTCAAGTTTTTAGTTTTGCATTATCTTTTAACCAAGGTGCGCTCTAAACCCAGAGAGAGAGCCGAGACTGGGGTACAGTCTAGCCTCTTATATATTATTAATGCCCTATCATGGTTTTGGGGCTTGTTATTTTTTCACGTGTAATGGCTAGACTATCATTCAGAGTAAATTGAAGAAATTTGGACCATATTTGTGAAAATGGTGCCAGTTCCACTTAAACATTAAGGAAGGCTGAATGAACTTACAGAGATTAAATTTTTTCCCTAGATGTACAACACGGCTCTTTCAGTTATAAATTTCTCATGAAAACTGCGATGATATTTGTCGTGTTTTCTTCACTTCTAGGAATATTTAGTGTGTATAAAGAAATGTTATAACAGATAGCTCCTCAGCAGAAGATGATTGTAATCATTTTCCGAAACCCTCTGCTCTTTCAGACCCTAGAAACAAGTGAGAACTAAATGACGCTTTCCGGAACTCCATTTCTGTACAGATTAGAGCATAGGCCCAAATGGCCCAACAATACATTGGGTTTACAGGAGCCAGCAGGGTAACTACACGAAGCAGTTTCAGCATTTTATGAAGGGTAGCATCCTGGGATAAGCAAGGCAACTTTAATATGGCTTTTGTTTATGACAAGGAGAGGTTTGAGCAGGTTTCCCCAAGGTATACATATTTTTTTTATGACATTGTAAGTGCGGTGAGATCTATGGATACTTTTCAAAAGCTAAATACACAACGAGGTGCCAGTTTATCCTGTTAATGGTGTTTTGTTTTAAAATTGACAAATAAACATGACCCCCCCTCCCTAACTCCACTACTACACCTCAAAAATCTACCACTACACCTCAAAAATCTACCACTACACCTCAAAACTCTACCACAAAATTACCATTCTATTTCATCCATTTATATACTTACGAAATGATCCAACTAGTGCCTTTTTTTGTGCTCAAAAAGCCATCATACACCTCCTTAGCCACATTAAAAATTTCGGTGCGCCCATGCCTAGTAGCGGTCCCACGTTAGCATCGGTACACCCATCACTATCGCCACCGGCATCCATGATCCTTTGCTCATCTTTTTTTGTGTCACAGTTCGGGGCACCATGTTGACTTTTTATGGGATATTTATACATAATTTTTTCACCATGATCGCCTATTATTGGGAGACATATATTATATATGCATTCCTGGACGGGATTGTTTTGTACAACATGTTTCATCGGAGCCTTTGGTGGAGACGTGTTGATGATTGTTTGTGAAGATTTTTCAAGATGGGCATTGGAGGAACAGAAATTCGGAGAAGTTCAGAATTCGGAAGATAGAATTCGGAAAGATGGTGATATAAGTATTATGTATTATCCCTTCACATGGTTGCCCCCGAGCCTCAGGCCGTTTTTCGCGTCGCTCGTTCTCGGAGGTATTTAAGTGGGCTTATTCCTTTGGCAGGTTTAGTCCCCCCTTTGTAAGTCCACAATTTGGCTGCCAGGGCAAATGTTTGGGAAATGTGTGTCCCTGTGTCGTGTCTTCTCCCTGCATTTATTATATATTTTTCGCCCTTGTATAGCCTCGCGGTGCAAACCATGTAATCTGTTTTTCTCAGTGATTTCCAGCTCGTGCGATGTGAATCTCAATTTTTCTCAAGATTTGGGGGGGGGGGGGGCCCTGCGTCTGTCTTGTCTCGTCCACATTGTCTCCTGGCCTTATCCTATTCTAAATTTGGATATCCAGGTTCCCGGCACGGGGTTTAATTACTATATATAACCATCAGCTGATTGTCGTCTTACTTTTGAGTCGTTGCAGAAGAAAAGATGTCTTCTACCGTGACCACTCCTTGCAAGAGTTTGAGTGTTAGAGTTCTCGAAGCAAGACAGAAACCTCATGAACGTGTGTAAGTGTGTGATTTGTTCAACAGAAAGACTGGATATATATACACTAGTTTGGTCAGAATTTCCAGGATCCAAGAATTTGGATGAATTAGATGGTATATGGAGAGAACGGACAAGATGATTATTTAAGGCCAAGGCTACACAGTTCCATCTCCGTCCAGGGCATTCTCCCCTCAGGGTCAAGCGACAGCGATTTGGACTCTAACCCCGAAATTATATTCTACCAATCCCAGACCAAACAAGATCTACCTTTGATTATAGTCTCCAGGCGATACTTCTACCGTGGTTGCAGAGGATACATAACAGTTATTGGGCAAGTGCGCCCCGCCACCCACTATCTTCTATTGAAGTTAAGGGCCTATATGATGTGAATCAGAGTGGAATAAGTGAATACTTTCGACTGGCTAATCTATCCACCCTTCCATTCATAGTGAAATTGGAAGATTATCAAAGGTTGAGTAGTCCGGACGATGCCGCCTCTCTACAAGTTTAAAGTAATCCAACCATGGCTTATTGTACCGGTCGGACCGGTAAAGACCGACGGCTTCACGGCTACCTACATGAGGTATCCAGCTGCGAATCGATGAATTCACTTTGAGGATACTTCGCTTCGGCCTGAGATGATTCTCTATACGTGAGCAGTCGGTCTGTCACATATCTCCGTAGAGTTATAGATAAAGCCGCTATCGACGGGCATCCGTGGTGATGGCATATGATTATAGTTCTGAGTTAGGCAACCGTAGTAGCAGTCAATAGAGCCCATCGGCCCATTGGTTAAGACCCATTTATGTTGATAGAGAATTTGACAACGGGTAACGGTGGTGACCCGTAAGACGGAAGGGTTTTTTCGTGGGTGGCTCTGATAGACATTGTGTGTGATGATGTTAAGAAATATTAATGAGTGTCATGCTTATTCTAGAGTTGTTCTTACTACTTGCCTGTGGGACCGTGCTTCACGTCCCCGTGGTTTAACTCTGTTCTATTACTGCAAAGAACCGCAGATGTTACGGTTTAATTTAATGACGGGTCATGAGTTAGTATACAAGTTAATGAGTCTTTCTACGGCGATTGTGGAGTTAGATATTCTTCAACAACGAGTCAGAGCTTGTCCTCCACGGCTCGAGGAAAGTTAAGCGTCGATGCAGGAGGTGTTGATTCAAGAAGAGAAGAATATTCTTTAGCTCCGCATCTTGTTCAGGAGGACAGTAGTTTACAGTCAGCCTGTCCGTAGCCTAAAAGGTCGCCGGGCTTTTACCGTGGTTATTCTGTTTTGAAAGTGCTTCAACCGTTCTTCCGCCGAGCTTAACCGTCGGGCCGTCTATCCATTGTTATAGGATGTTTTTGAAAACGCTCTACCTTTCCTCCGTTAGAACCAACGTCTTCATCAGTCAACCATCGGCGCCGTTGTATACCATATTTAACCGTTCATTTCTCCGTCTTTCCTACCAGTCTAGTCAAGCGTCTAGTCGTCGTCGTGCTTTCAGGAAAATGTTCCTCATATTCCCGTTCACTCATCTCATACCAGAAAGGTGAAGTGATTCCGGTTATTTTTCTTCTTAGACGCCGCCGACTTCCAGAGGTGGTAGTTTAGTATGCAAGTTTCGGAGGAGAATTCCTGTGATAGTAGTGGGTCTCACGTAACAGAGATAGCTGTATCGTTAAGAATTCTTTATCCACTCCGCCTAAGGGTTTCATTCGAGGCGCAAGAAAAAGAACATCAAGATTCTCTAGCATATTTATGGACAAGTTTTAGAGGCTTCCTTCGAGATAGTTCTTCACGTCGGATTCCAAGTTCTAGTGATCAGAGGATATTATGGACAAGAACATAGTGATGATTTTTCAAATCTTATTACTCAAGATCCAGATTCCGATTATGTTATTAGAAGGCAGTTATATCAGACGGGAACGTTTCCTTGGGCAACAATGGACAGCCTCTTTTAGTGAATCTTTTATAAGAGTTCAAAGTCGTTGCATGATGGTTTAATTAGTTTTGTTGAAATCAAGACGTAAGAGATGATGTTTCTTTCAACGTAGTGTTTAGAAATCTATAGCTTGCGGTAAAGTTATGTCTGCCTCCCAGGCTTGTGAGCGGAAGGGGAAAAACTTAAAGTGTTATGTATGACGTTTATATTTAGAAAGTAACTATCCGGGGGGAAGTGGTTATTTCTCATGACTGATTTCTTAAGATTCATCACAACATGAGCCGCACCTCAGGAAAGCTCTTCTTCCTATTGCAGTTCAAGCCGGGAGATTTCTGAGACTACTCAACCAATTATGGCTAATCTACTCCATCATTGCACTTTCTAGTCGAGTATTACCAGTTTTAGAGCGCACTGGTGGAAGTTGGGTAAAAGTTCTGATTGATAGAGGATACCAAAACTGTGAAAGATCCCAGATTTGTGGTTGCGACTTATTCCGATGTCGGCTCTCTTGAAAAGTACCTGTTCGGGCTGGTCGGCGGTTTGGTTTTCATCGAGGTTTTGAATTTGTGATTGAAATATTCTTCAATAGATCCTTCGTCTACCGTTGCTTCAGCTGCTTAACTTTACATTGAAAACAGTGGTGAAACCTCTTATTCCTGTGCTGATCTAGTGAAGACTATTGATAAGTTTCAGAAGTCTATTTGGAAAAGTTATCAAAAGACTCCCCTTCTCAGATGAATTCCTGAGTCTTCCATACCTGTGAGGAAGATTTCGAGTTCATCAAGGTTCCTTTGGTTCACATCTTTGCTGGGATAGATGAAGTCTGATGAGAAGATTTACGTTAGCCGAGTCCTTGCCCCACAGTGGAGTTGAAGATGGTTTCTTCTAGTATCATATGGAAAGCCTATGGGGTAAATTCAAGCAGAGCCCATGCCAATCAGCTGGAAGTTGAAGAGGTTCTTCTACTTTATAATATGGAGTAGATGGAGTAGAGTAGATTCATGAGTGATACGTATAGATGGTAATCTTCGACATTTGTACAGATGCCCGTGATGGTTGAGTACATCGAGTGTAAGCTTACTTGTTATAGTATCTTATGAGCGAAGAGAGCCGTATTCCGGGAACACACCACAGAGCTAGGTAGCGTCGGCGAGGAGTGTTCTTAAGAAGCATTGCAGAGATGTTCGTTTCTATGACAGATCTTCATCAAGTTCCTGCAAAGCCTTTTCATAGTTGGGCTCCTCGGAAGACGGAATGCTGTTGATGTTTTGAACTTATGTAGCACCAAAGAGGTGCTATTGAATCTCCTGGATTGGATCTATTTGAGGTCAGTGTGATCTAGCTTAGCTTCCCAGAAGAGGATCGTGTCAAGCTGTAGATCAAGCTATCAAGAAATTAACCACCTTGGAGTCTGAATGGTTTAATTCGGACTTAAACCTTTTTGATTATGGCCTACAGAGACGGGGCTTCCACTTTACTTATTCCTGCCAACCACGAGGAAACGAGGTTTCTTTTCGGAAGTCGATGTTTTAACTATTAAGGTCCGCAATTCAACTTATAGAGGCGTCCCACGACACCAGATAGAAGTTATTTCCTTCTACTCAGTCTTAGAGGGTCTGTGTGGCGTATGATGAGGAAGGTTTTAACTGATTCCTAAATAACCTAGACCCGTTCGTTAGTGGGGGGCGTCTAGTCTCTACATCCTTTCTTCGTAGTGTCAAGTAGCTGGTCGATATCCCTCAGATCAGTGTTCGCAGAGGTGTCAGAAAGAGTTACCATTCGAGTTACGCATTTTTCACGAAGCACGAGATTGGAGAATGATGAAATAAAGTCAGATGTTTGTTCTACTTCCTATGCCAAAAGAGGACTTCAAAGGCTATGATTCTAAATGAAGTGAAGGATTTATTTAGAAAAATATTTTTCCAATGATAAATCTTTGAAGTTATACTCTACTAGATCAGAAGGAAACTGGAGCATTCTCTTAACCAATCTTCAACTCATACACTCCCTGTGCGAAGATTTATCGTCCGAGACTTTCAAAATGAAATGAAAATCATCCAGCTGTTATCTAGGAGTTGTTTTAGGGCTGGTTAGGCAACAAACGTTTGACTTAGGATTTCTTACATCCTTGTTCCAGTTTTTAATCATAAAAAAACTATGGCTTCGCTTCCCAATTCGACAATTCAGTCTTAGCAGTTTCGAGTTCTGACATTCGTCTTTCTACACCTGCTGCCCCTTACCTTTACCAAGATTAGTAGAAAAGCGGCATACAGAACATTTGAGAAGGAGGGTATCCAGATATTCGCCTATTTCGACGACTGCTTGATTGTACCACCAAACAAGTCTAGTCTGATAGTTAAGTTAACATGGTTATTAAGATGTGTGAAGGAACACTGGCTTCCATGACTCAATTTAAAGCTTTTATAAACCTCTTCTCGAGTTGAAGCTGGGTGTTTCTTGAGCATCTTAGATTGATGAAATTCAAAGCTTTTCAACTGAAGAGAGAATTGCAAGGAATCTTGTAGATTTGAATCATGCTCATATGAAGAGAGAAGTCATCTCCAGCTCATCTATGGTTTTGCTGCTTAGGATTGATAGCAAGCTTGGTAGACGTTCTACCATTCTTCAGTTTGTGGTCGGAACTTTTTACAGCTACACCTTCGGGTTGAGTTTTACTAAGACTACGGTCAGGACCTATATCACCACGTCCTTGAACTACCTAAGTTTGTGATGAAGGTATTCGGGGGTTTAGCAACTCTCCGGTCCTTATGGTGGAAGGTGGGAATTTCAAAGAACTCCTACACCAAGTCATATTTACGACAGATCTTCGATTGACAGGTTAGAAAGCATCCATGAGGTCCCACAAATTAGGAGTGTGGTCGAATTATTATAAGAACGCTCCACTATATGTACTTAGAGTTGCTAACGCTATATGTTACACTTTAAGGCGTTTCAAAGAGACGTTATCTGGGGAATCGGTGAAAATCAGATAAGGTATTCCACGTAGTTGCCTACTAACAACAAGAGGCCACAAGAGTATACCCCATGTTTGTACTATGATTACCGCCACCTATCTTGTTGCCAGAATCATTTTATTATACCCTGAAGGCGGAACAGTCCTGGAGTTATCAAAATATTCGTAGACAATTTTTTTTCCAGGGCGGAGGAAAAGTAATGCTCAAAATGATAGCTTACTCGGAAATCTACTGTGGAGTGGCATTTCAACAGTGATATTTACCAGATGATTTTTCTTAGATTACACAGGCCATAGTAGATCTGTTTGCAAGCATGACTTTTTCAAACTCCAAAATATTGGAAAAGTATGAAAAATGTGGCTGGCGGACGAGAAAGCTTGGGTGAGGAGAGAATGTTTAATATAGGTTGGGGTCTTATTGTGATGCTAAATTTATGGCAAAGTTTTACCAATCAAGGTCTGCAGGATGTGCTTATAGTCCCCTTTTGGTCACTAAGGTTTGGGCTTTTAAGGCTGGTCAGTTTATTAGAGGATCATCCGAGAAGGTTCCTGTAAGGCGAAACTTGGCTGGGAAATAGGTAAAACGATTACGTTGCTGAGAGTGGGGGGGGGGGGACGCGTCTAGGATAAAAATCTCTATATTTGACTGGTAGCCTTTCTCAAGATCGCCCTTCTAATGCAAAGATTTTTTTCTGTAGAAAGCTGACTCATTGGCAGCAGATGCTCGAAGGAAAGTCAACCTCCATTATTCTACTATAGTAGACTTCCACGCTTCTACGTCTGGTGAAGAAAATTCTATAGTGGATCCACACACAGCTTTCTGTTGGCGAACCCTCCGGACTAAAGCGGACGCGGATCTAGCTCGCCAATCATAGTATGTATCAACCTATTGGCAAAAAATATTAAAATGAAATGAGGGCGCTATTTATGTTTGGGAAGGAACAAGACACAAATAAGATATCTTAACCGTGTAATGTTTCGGACATACAAACAAACAGACGGACGTGTGTCGGCAGTAGTTTCAACTTTTGGATCGTGCTGCCTGTCGCCGCAAGTGACGTACTCGGATTAGGATTCAACTGCTAACCTCGGAAAATACGCCAACGGAGGGATGGCGAGGTCTGGGTTCTGAACGGGACGTACTCGGATTCGATGCGGGCATTTCGCGGATCGGCTCTTTCTTCGGAAGTGGTAAGTGTTTCTGGATTTATGCTAGCCAAAAACACAGTCACTCGATTTTATACCTCGGCCTACAAGTAGTTCTTCCAGGCTTCTCGCGTTACCTGGTGATCATTGAGACTATAAACATCCCCTGTCCAGTGAGAGTACTTTCGAGATTTTTTACCTCATCTCTACTTCTTAAGGAAAAAAATCTAAGGATTCTCAATTTCTGACCAACTTTTTCATCACTCCTTTAACCACGCAGCAAAGCAAACATTATTTCACAGCTGGGTACTTCCCGATCATCTCTGACGCTTTTAAAGTGAAGCCTCGTCACTGGTCAGTGTAACATCGCCATAACCCGCATGCTGTATGACATTTGAAGTTAGGCACATCTCGGGTTTTTTCACGTAGGAGTTACCATTACGGCATTATTAAAGAGCAGCAGGATGGAGGATGCATCATGTCAGAATGTTTGTATGAAAGACGTCCTTACTAGTTTTAATAAAATGGTGACCCAAAACCATCTGTCAGCAAGCAGCCTGAGTAGTTTAGAGGATGGTTGCACTGCTAAAAGCATCAATTTACAACAGCGTTATGCTCATAAGGTGAGGAAATGCCGGTATATATTATCAATTAGTGATATCTCGACATTAGAGGTGCTAGATGCTTATTCATGATATATGTATCATGGATGTACATTGGGGGCAAAAATTAGTTCAGGCTTCCCTAGAATTCACATGGCGTGAAATACCCCGTTTTAGCCAACTGAGCACTACCGGCTCCACTGCCTCCACTAGTGACCAGTGTGGCATTCACGCACTAGTGGATCATTTCTAATGATATAATGGATGGAATGATAATTGAGAAATAGAATATATCACCAAATTGTGAAGGTATTCTATTTTATACATTGTATACTTACGAATGATCCAAACTATGTAAACCTAATCCAGCCCTTCCCCGCAGTGGAGCCTTGGGGAAGGTACAAAAAGGGGCCAAGGATACTGGATGCCAGTGGCAGAGTGATAGAGAGGCGGGGGAGGAGAAGGACTAGTGAGCTGGGGGGGCTGGTACCGATGCTAGCGTGGGAGCGCTACTTGGCATGGGCGCACCGAAATTTTCAATGTGGCATAAGGTTGGTGTCTGATGGCTTTTTTGAGCACCAAAAAATGCACTAGTGGATCATTCGTAAGTTATACATGTATAAAATAGAATAACTCACAATTTGGTGAGATAAAATTGGTATACCGTTGTTGTTCCTAATAAGCCCCTGCTCTAATAACGCCCCCCCTATGATTTTGGGATTAAAACAAGAAAAGAAAAAATGAGTTAAGATTACCCAAATCACATGATTTAATGACCGTGTAATGGCGTATTCTGTATCATAAGCGATGTTGTGCACCATTGTAATAGTTTATGAGGTAGGGCCTTTGACCTAGCGGAGGTTCGAAAACTAGCGTCCTCCCCTGATCGTTCGTGGTTGTATATTATTGGTAATTGATAGCGCGAAAATAAGCGTGTGTAGGTGATTTTTGACTTTCCATGTTGGACTGTAATAAATGCCCTCACTTTGAAAAATTGCACCGCCCGGGGGCGTTTATTAGGAACCATACGGTTACATATTTTGTAGAATTGTAAAAGTGTGGTAGATACTAGGATATTTTTAAAGGAATGGAGGATATATGTATCAAGTGAAAGGGCAATGGTCCGATTGCTAATAGCCTCGTCCATCCAGAAGGTCCAGATTTTACAGAAAGTGGTCAAGATATTTGATGCTGAAGAAAAGCTAGTAATTTATTGTTTACTGTGTGAAATCTTAGGGCGGGAAGAAAATGTTTGTTTTTGGATGTTTGAGTGAAAATGTGAGTTTAGATGTTGTTTTGGGATGAATTCTATCACATAAAAATTGATACTTAGATCGGTGTGAGCCCCCTTAAAATACACAAACATAGTTGTTAATGTGTTAATGGGGGTTTTTGTGTAGCTGCATAAGGCAGGAAGACACATAGGGATCCCTTTGTCCACTGTTGTTGTGTAGTATGTTGTGTGATGTCTGTTGTTGATGTCTGTTGTGAAAAAAGGGTAACCTTTGCATTGTAATATCCACGTACTTTGATGGATTTAAACCCAAACTTGGGTCACAGGTGCAACATGGCATCCCCCACTGTTGATGAGGTCAAGGTCACATCCAAGGTCAAGGTCTGTGAGGTCAAGTTGTAAAATAGGCTGCTGAAATGTAAAATTGACCTCATATGAAAAGGTTAAAGTTCAATTGGAACCCAAACTTGAATCATAGTTTTGCAACATGGGATCCCTCATTTGTTGATGAGGGGTCAAAGGTCACTGCCAAAGGTCTCCAAAAGGTCATGTGAGGTCAAGTTGTAATATGGCTGAAAATGTAAAATTGACCCTCATATGAAAAGTTGAAGTTCAATTGGAACAAATCTTGATCATAAGGTGCAACATGGGATCCCTCATTTTGTTTGATGAGGGGGTCAAAGGTCACATATCAAGGTCAAAGGTCATGTTAGGCCTATCATTCATAACCGCGACGGCAGGCGACACAACAGACGCGTCCGAGGATCCCGATGTATTTTTTTTTTAAGTGACAAAAAATCATGTGATCCTAACTCTACCACACCTCAACAAATCTAACACTGTAAGATTAACAAATTGAGTAGATTCCCGAGTAATTTCCTTGCTTATAAAAGTTCAAGTATGAAGTGGCTAACCAAACATGTGCCAGTGTTAGAAAGTGAACAAATAAAACCTTTGCTAATCACCAACACTCACACAATTATAACTCAGGGCTCATACGGTCCTTGAAGGTCCATGAAAGTCACCTAGTCCTGGAAATTTCAAAATCCTTTATCCAGACTTGAAAACCCTGGAAATTCAAAATGGTCCTTGAAAGTCCTTGAATGAAAATTTACTAGTCACAATGATTTATCTAAATGAATATCATGGCAAACCAAAAAAGTATGATTTTATAATCCATTTGCGCATTCAACGGCAATGGAGATTAAGAATATTTTTATTTTGTAACCCGTACATATCTGCTAGGACAGGCTGTAACGAGTAATGAACGTGTATAAATGCAAAAGATTCACGCACATTTTGGTTGTTTTTGTCTTAGTCGGGGTATTGAGAGAAGTACCTGGTCTCTTAAAAGTGATAACTATGCACACATGCCTACTAGTACGGATTTTTTTGTATTCCGTACGGAAAATGAAGCGAAATACGGACATTTTTCCGGAAAAAAATATGGAAAATGGTCGCGTAACTAAAATAAAATATAAAGTGGATATAAAGTAATAGAATAAGTAAATACAGAAACATAAAGTTAAGGAAAGAGAGAGGGCAATATCTTTTAAAAACAAATAAAATAACATAGATTTAGAAGATGTTCAATTTATAAAGTCTTGTTTAAATCGGTTTCCGACATCGTTTTCTCCCGACTTTCGGAAGGTTTACCCACACTAATATCTTGATGTAACCATACATACAATATGATATAATAATATTTTGTATGAATATATGAAGTGAAGAGTACTGGAAAGTAAACCGAATAAAGGCCTCTGTCAATCCCCAGAGTCTGTTTCTATTAATTTGTAGTTCAGAAATGAGTGAGCTTTTTATAATTAAATCTAAACGCATGAGTATTTTTTGAGTTTGTACATTTGAGGAATGTTATTTCCATTGTTTAACCCCAATGTAGGATATAGATTACCACTAATCCCCATGTTTTAATATTAGGGGTATTTGAAAAAGTCTGTTGCATGTCTTGAGAAATAGTGTTGTGATGTTTAGCATTTGTTACAAACATGTTGTCAACTGTGGAGGGCAACTGGTGGTTGCTGTCTTTGCTACATGCAAGGTTCCAATATATGTTTACACAAATCCGGTATTTTAGTTAGTTGGGTTATATTAACAAACAAAGGATTAGATGCACTTCAGTAATCACTGTTGCTCACTGCACTGAGAGCAGTGAGCCGCTTTTGCAGTACTGTGCAGTTTTTCATTGCATTGTTGCAGGCACTTGCCCATGCAGTGGATACCCATATGTGATATGTGAGAGGAACAGTAAAAACTGTTTAACTGCTGTATGCTAAATGTCTTCTGAAGGTATTTTAGTTTCTATCAACTGTAGAGGTGGCAAAGGGTAATAGTTAGACATTTACAAACAATGTATTGTTTTAAAGTGCTTTTGTTTTGACGTAAAGAACTTTTGAAAGTTTGAGACCACAGTTTCATGTCACTTTATAAAAAAAACGACTCCTGGGACTTCGTTCATACAGACAGTTACTTATATGGGGCTGTCAGACGGCGGGGGATCTGTCCATGTTTCTGGAAAAAGCTTGTAGTTAAAGAGATCTTTCTCATGATGCAGTTCATAATGTACCAGACGGTAGCTCAGTTTTCAAGTTAGAGCCGTTTACTGTTTAGACTTAAGTGTCAATTTGTAATGATAACTTACAAAGCGAAACCAAATTATTTCCTTATGGATTGTGTTCATTACTGACAGTCTCCTTAAAGGGGGAACTATTCAGCTGGCAGAGCTCTGTCCATATTTTTTTTTCAGGAAAGCGTAGTAGAGTAGTAATTTAAGAAGAGCTGTCTCATGATTGCAGTTGTATACAGATGGCTCAGTTTTCACAGCTATGATACTTTAAAAGTTTTGCCCTTGTTTTTCATATAATTCTCCATATGGACTTAAGTTTCTCCTACTGACAGTTCCTTAATGGGGCTGTCAGAAGGCGAAGCTCCGTCCATTTTTTCTAGAAAAGCTATATTTAAAGAGCTCTATCTCATGATGTCAGTTCATATGACTATGTAGCCAGTTTTTCAAGTTATTAGCCTTGTAAAGTTTAACTTTAAGTTCATTTGTAATGTACTACAAGCTAGAACAATATTTTCGCTTATGGATTGTGCATATCTGACAGTTTCCTTAAAGGGGGAACTATCAGATTATTGAACTCCGTCCCATATTTTTTTTCAGGAAAGCAGGAATTTAAAGAGCTCTCTCATAATTCAGTTGTATATAGATGGCTCATTTTTCAAGCTATGATCCTTTAATTTTGTATTTTTCTCTCTTTTTCATATAATTCTCCATAATGGACTTTAGGTTTTTCTACGACAGTTCCTTAAATGGGATGTCAGAGCCGGCGGTGTCCCACCACAGAACTAGAAACAATCTTACAATTTCTTGATGGGGTACAGCGTTCAATGACGCGACAATTTTCTGTAATGTTTTGTGTGAAAACGTCCGTCCATATCTTGCATCATTTTCATACGGAATACAGAAAATCCGTATAGTACAACATTAGGTCCCTTGAAATTAGTCTCATTTCGATCCTTGAAAGTCTGAATTTTGGAAGGAGAGCTGGGTGTACTAACTCCTTTGTAAGATTTTGTAAGGTGTGGAGCCTAAAAAGTGAAATATTATCATTGTTTGTAGATTTTGTGCTGGTATTGGTTGACTGGGTTCCAAATTTTGTGAGCATGAAAACACTGGATAGGGTGAGTTAGCCGACCCCACTCCCTAGCAGTGTTTTAGAGATAACTCCCTTCGCCTACTTGCCAACCACCTTTTCCTGAACCAGGCCACTCCCTACTGTCTTTACTTGATTCCCTTCCCCTTTCCTCCTTCCTCCGTTCACACATCATCTTCTATTCTCCTTCTTCGCTCCCGGATCCGTCTATACCCCCAGGTGTTTATATCTCGTCATAATTACTTTCTCTGTGTCGAGACTATGCCCGCATTACCCGCAAAGGAATACCATAAATACTATCATAAAAATAATAAAAAAAGTAAAAAAAAACTCTATGATTAATTTTAATTTATAAAATTTTTTATTACTTTATGGATGCAATTTGCTCTCATGAGCAAAGGTTGGCCTTTTTATCATTCTTATGGTAAACCCCACCCGACAAATCGGCTGATGGAACTAACAACGTCAGTAGTGAATGAAATATTTAAGCTGATCTGATTGCCGTTGTGGTGGTATCTGAATTCAACAATGTGGGCATCTGGATGATAGGGTATTGTTGTAGCGAATTCGACACTTGCACTTTGACATGACAGTGTCTACAACAGGCTACCTGCGACTGCTAAGACTATTTCACTTCCAATTTGTCATCGCTATTTACCAAACTATATGAGTAGCTGGACTGCTTATATTTTTTACTGTTTTAATCATAAACTGTTAATAATTTTCCGCTGTGGTATTAAGCTTCCGTAGCTTTAACACTGCTTAGCTAAAATTGGAATGTGATCGGTGATACCAACTTGCTGCTAAACCTGAACTAAAGAGATGAGGCCTTGGGCCTATGGTTTTGGGAAAAGTTGTGTGTTTTCTTTTTTATTGTATATATCGTTTGCCAAGACTGTCAACAACTTTAAATGAAGTTGTGAGGTGGTTCATTAACAATTTATCATGTAATTTTGCGCCATCACAAGCCCTCACTTTTGCGACATGAAAAAAACTATTTGAAAGACTGTATACATCATCTGGTATGTTAGGGTAGAGTGACAGAGAGTTTCTCGTGGGACAACAAGGTACCTGAAACTCTTTTGTGGTGGTCAGGGAGCCTTTGTTAGCCGGCGATGTCCATACGGTCCAGCCCCAACCGTGACAACCATCTCGCTTGCAGCTTAATGATCTACATTCAAATGAGCTCTGACATCAAAGTCTTTAATGTTTTAACTGAAAGGTTTACACTTTATTCATTGAACTGAGACGCATTATGAAGGGGGGAAAAACTTGATGTATTGAAATTAATTGCCCAAAAAACAAATGCTGCTGTGATTGGAATTACTGAATCTTGGATGGACGAAACAATTAATGATACTGAAGTTACAAACGGCCTAATACAATGTGCAACGAAATGATCGCAACAGAGAAGCGTGGTGTGTATGTATGTACAGAAGGAACTGATTTAGACCTACAATTTAAAAGTCCTGATCTATCTCATAAGGACATGGAGACTATGTGGGTCGAGGATTATCTTCCTAAAGTAAACCAATTTTAACAGGGTTTGTTATCGACCTTCAAACAAAATATCAGTTCTCAGCTTTTCGGGAACATAAGTGTATAGAAAATGATTTTTTAGTGGTGTTTTTGGTGGGGTGGTTGGGGGGTGTGAAACCATCATTGTTGTTGACTTTAATGCTGATGTCTGTCTAAAAAAAAACCCAAGACAGATTATTAAGGCTATGCATCGCTTTGCCACATGTTTGACTTTAAACAACGGATAGGACAAACCTACCAGGGTCACCCCGACTAGTAAGACAGCACTGATTAATATTTGTTCAGATCAGCAAAAGTGTGTCAGTCTGGGGTTTTGACGTATGGTGTTAGTGGCCTTTTATGACATTGCTACGAGAAAAAAATCAAACGGTTTTCAACTAAACACACAAAACCATCAAAGTCAGAATCATGAAAAATTCCAACAGGGAAATTTCAGGAGAAGTTGAAAAATTTGGAATGGCGTCTAGTAAGTAGATGTGAGATGTTGAAAGCTGGCATGGTTTAAAGGTTACTTGCTGTCAGCTATTGATGAAATTGCTCCAACTAAACGGATCGAGTGAAACAAAAATCTGACACCCGTGGGGTTTACTGCTGAAACAACGAAAATGAGACATGACAGAGACGAGCCTTACAAACTTCATGAAAACAAAACAAGGGAGTTATTTTTCGGATTTTAAAAGATCAGAAATAGGGTGCAATCGAAAATTACAAGGGTCTTAAGGCAAATGTACTATAAAGGTTACAAAAAATTGCTGACCAAGGTAAACTACACCCCAAAAATCTTGGAATATTTTGATGGTATGGGTGATGGTAAGAAGGGTGCGACAAAGTATGGCAGTTTGGGCCTAGAGATAGATGGAGAGTTGCTTTGACAGGGCGAAGGTGGCAGAAACATTACACAACTTCTTTGCCTACAGTAGCGGCACGAATTTAGCAGGCTTCCCCATGGCTCAGGTAGAGACAGCTGGACTTTTGTATCAAATTTCGACAAGCAAATGATGTTACAACAAAATCCTTGCATCCTTTGCAGGGTTTCTGAAGAGGGTGTTTTGAAATCAGTGGGAATAATGATAAATACATCATAAATCAACTGGTCTTGACAATTACCAGATAAATTCATTCAAGATGCTGCGGCCAGTGTATGGAAAGCCTCGTACCCATATTATCAATATTTCAATTCTGTTCCGGTGAATTCCCTAGTGATTGAAATGCTAGGGTGGTGCCACTATATAAAAAGAAAACAAAACAGAGGCTGGAAATTTAGGCCTGGTCATCTTCGTGTTTCTCTAAAAATTTTTGAGAGAATTGTCTATGACCATTCGAAACGTATCTGAGAGGATGAGTCGAATCCTTGATGAATTAAGTCTGGCTTCAGACTTCTTTTTAACCGATCCTGCTTGATTCACCTGTCGGACTACATTAAGGAAGGCATGGATGAAGGTAAATTTACTGGCATGGTGGTCCGTGAACTCAAAAAGGCGTTCGACACAGTGAATCATAAAATCTTGCTTGGTAAGTTGAAAGCTGTTGGCATGGCTAAAGCTCAATAAAATGGTTTGAATCATACAAACTGGTAAGAAGCCAGGGTGGTTGAACATAAATGGGGATTCATCCAAACCAATGGAAGTTACATGCGGAGTCCCAGGTTCAATTGACTGGGGCGCTGCTGTTCTTGTCTACAGCAACGAATGGTTTCTGCAGTAAAGTGTAAATTGCTTCTTTATGCTGATTGATTAGGCCTGATGTTGCATAAGGGGGGGGGGAGGGGGTGCATTCAGGAGCGGCTCAGTCTGGAATTGAGGCTGTGAATGAATGGTGATAGATAATAAATGTCTCGGCATCTTGGAAAGACTGAGTCAATCCTGTGTGGTTACCAAGCGTAAACTTGCGAATGCATCGGAGCTGAACTTCAAATGTGGTAATGAAACCTATATCTCCCGAAATTCTGAATTAAAATTACTAGGCGTTGATTACATCAATATCTGGATGGGGAAATTACTGCAGACAAGGTTTTAAAAAAGCAAACTCGAGGCTAAAATGTTTGCATAGAAAAGCAATTTTTAAATGATATACCAAAAAGCTCTGGTTTCTGCCCTTATTCAATGTTCTTATGACTATGCCTGCAGTCGTGGTACCTGCCTCTCTGCTAAACAAACAAAACAAAGGCTCAAAAAACCCAGAAACAAAATTAGTGAGGGTGTTTTAAATCTCTCCCTCAGGTCCCAAATTGGTTGAGGAGTTTAGTAAGGTAAACTGGCGCCTGTCAAGTCAGAGTTCAACAAAAAACATTGTCAATCATATGTTTCGTATTTTAAATGGTAAAATCCCAAAGTACCTTCAAGATGGTATTCATAAGTCTTCCACTATTCAATAGATATTCCTAGATCAGGCACCCTTGCCTTATTCCAGCACGTATGGGTACCCAGTGGTAAAAAAACTTCGTACAATGGCTTAAGTTATGGAAACTCAATCCATCATCGTGCAATCTCAACATGCAAAGACATCTTTAAAAGGGACGTTAAAAAAACACTTTTTTCATGGGTACTACAGGATGAAGATGCCCTTTTTACTTTTTATTAACTAGGCTGTCCTGATTTCGGGCTTTGTTTTTGTCCTTTAAAAATACTATCTATTCCATGACTTTATTTTTTGTATTTGGCTTTCTTGATGAATTGATGTAGATGATAAAATGTTATATGTGCAGATCTGTCCAATTACCATTATGTATTTTAGGCTATCCAAATGGACCACAGTGGAAAGAAGTGTGATTATGTATTCTTTTTCTGTGTTTTTATCCGTGGATGTATTCCTAAATAAAAATGAATGAAAGAATGATGCGTGTTATAGCAGCAAAACTCTTGCGGCGTATGTAGACGGCCTATTCAGAAAAGGAATTGTGACCACAGATATAGCAGTTGATTTCCTTGCAAAACCCTACAATAGCATTTTTCTGGCGAGTTTGTCAGATACTAGTATTACCTCACATTTTTCTGAGCACTACTAGGACGCTACACAGGGCCAGCACCTCAACAAAACGCCTCAACAATGATAATTGGGTTCACTTTTTTAAGCCCCCAACTGACAACTTACAGTGTTAGTTTGTGAGGTGTGGTGGAGTTAATAAAGGTCTTTGATTTGTTACACTTTCCTAATACCGCAATGTTGATTAGCACCTTTCATACTCAACGTAGCAAAGGAAATTTAATCTGGAATATATCAATTTATAATTTCAAATTGTGTTGCAAGCATTCCAAGTTGTAGTATAATTCAATTTAAACCAAAATCTTATGTTGGCATTTTCCCAACACAGGCTGCAGAATTATACCAGCAAATCTGCCAAACAAGGGACATGCTATGGCCAAGTACAACCTTGGAGTGTTCCATTGCTTGGTGGGGGGATGGCAGTAATAGACCTTTGAGGCACTGGAATTGATTACATCAGATGTAATCAAGGCTTGCTCAGGTAGGCATGTTGAATAATTCAAATTAAAGATTGGCAGGAGACGTCAAAGGAAAAAATGTTAAACTGTAGTCCAATCAACATAAACAGTTGAATCACACATCACATATCACATGTGTAAACACAAGAAAATGCATTTAAAATCCAATCCATGAAAATGTGTACATGTTAGAAGTGAAAAGAGATCCTCCAATTTAATTACTTTTGTATTGTTTTGCAGGCCCAAAGTTACCTTGGCGTGTTCTACATGATAAAGAGCCCCACAGACTTAAAGAAAGCAGAGAGTTGTTGAAAACAAGCTGCAATGAAACAGTAAGTTTTAAAAAGGTTAGGGGATTGTTATACATGAAAGGCTTTTGTCAATTTTGAACATTGTAAAGTTTAAAACTTCATTGGCTTACATTGAACGAGCATATTATCTTGTTATAAAAAATTGTCTCTGAAAATGCTTGAATGAACTTCAACCAGGATATTTAGCCTCTGTTTTACACTACCACTGACTATATACAAAGTCTCCCTCTTGATTTGCATTGGAGTCCACTAATGTTGCTGAGCCAAATCTCTACAAAATCTTTCAAATCTCCCACTGATAAAATTTTTGCTCATGCAGCCCTGATTATGACGTCATTTAGATTGGATATGTACCTCATCAAGTCGTACACAATGTCTGTATCTAGGGAGGCTAACTTAAGACCCGGGTTTAAACCAGGGTTAGTCCTACAAGAGGGCGACATTTTTCATTCCACATATCGAAAAATGATGCTGTTAACAGGTGATAAAATTCTCCATGGAAGAGCCGGAATGTGCCCATTCATGAGGAATTTTACAATGTACATTTAACTTCACAGTATTTGAAGAAAAAATGGTACACTTCATGAGGATTAACCCCGTTTAAACCCAGGACTAAAGTTAGACTTACCTTTTCAGAAACCAGCCAATGTGTATTAAACTGTAACTGTACACATTGTACACAAATTAATGTGTCCAGTGGTGGGTCCGGGGAGGGGCTTTCCTGTTCCCCAGTAAATGTTAAGTTAGTTACACCAAAGTTTGAAATACGGTTTTTGTCCCCGTTAACGACGGTGGAAGGATAACACACTCAGCAATAACTGCTTTGTGAGGATTTATGGGAGCAAAAGGTAATTGACGGATGCCCTTCCTGACGTCAATCCACGATTTTCGGCGGTGGGCCCAGCCTTTGGGCAACCATGCCCACCATGCCAAGGCTAGCATGTGCCGGTATGCCGCCTTAGCTCTCAGAGCCGACCTTGTAGGAGATCTTCTTTTTCATTCTACCAGGTTAACCAGCTACCCTCCTCATCAGAATTCCTTATAAATCTGATGGGGGTGATAGTTTAGCCACTGACAATCTGCCTTGGGACAGGTAGTACTGGGTACCAGGATACCAGGTTAGCAGGCCCTCAAAGGAAACCTGACCTGACCGACTAGACAACATCCAACCCATTTCTTTGTCGCTGTTCGAGGCATCACCACGCCCTTAGCTTACTTGGACGACCGAACGCCCAACGCCCGACCACATACACTATGTTCTCCCCACTAGCTACCCCCTGGACACATGAACACTGACCCAACTACACACGAAAACCAAAATAATTTTAACCACTATAGCTGGCGGTCCAACTCCACTCCCCCTTTTCTTAGTGCCGCTGTCTTTCTCATAGAAAGTACCCAGTCGTTATTATATCGACCATTTCTCCTCTACAGGACAACAACTGAAACTCATCTTGCTTGTTACTGAGTATAGCACTTGGCTGTGAGATTTGGCCTGCTGAATTGCTACTTGCATCATAACCACACCTACTAGGCTAACTGCTTAAGCCCGCACTATCTCTCATTTTACTGATGAAGTCGAGCCACCAGAGTGACCTACCTTGCTTGAACGGTTGCTGCACGTCTTGTTGTAGTGCAGGCACCACGCCGACTGGCTCTATTGTTCATACGGTTGTTCTGGCTTGCGTGTGAGTTACCAATATGGATTGGGTATTGAATGCAATTACTCCAAACAGCAGTTACACATAAAGCAGCAGCAAGGGATATTTGGCCAGATTGTAATAGGTCTGGGTTATTTCTATGAGCAAGGATTGGGAGGTACGAAACTATGACGGTACCTGTTGCCAATTTATGTTCATTGTTATGCTTTTGGTTTTATAAACAAATGTGATTGGTCAAGGCGGTCGTCCAATAATACGAAGGTCGGGGTTCGATTCCCACATGCAGACACAAAAAAATTTTATTATTCTATCATCATCTGTTGGAGAAAAAACAAGAGGAGTGTGCGGTTGGCGGGAAATAAGATAAGTTGACAAGGGACGTGTGCTACATTGACGCCTGGTTGATTGATTGGGTCTATCTGTGTCCGCGTGTCGTCGTGTGCTAACTACAGTATATTGTGTGACTTCATAGTTTTTTGTGCACTTCATACCATCAATGCTTGTATGTCTAATTCAGTCTGTTTGCTAGTTTTACAAAGAAAAAATGATTCTGTCAGAGACGGGCAAGTTTTCTCAACACGCACGTATTTGGACCACACTGTTTAATCGGGGGTGGAAGGTGATTCATCGCATATTATCTTTGGGCTGGTTTGGTTATCTGTTCTGGAGTAGATGTTGTTGTCCTCTCTTACTGTGGCCCTGAGTATGTTGGTATAGGGAAAGATGTTCGGTGTGTTTATTAGCCAATAAGGCAGATTGTTGTATCATAGGTGGTAGTCAGGGGCGTAACCAGACCTGATGGCCTCCGGGGGGGCAAGAATCAAGAAGTTTCCCGATTTTTAGCGCACCAGATTTTTTCCGGGCTCGCTATGATGCCGAGTACAACCAGCTGGCGGCAACTTTCACCCCTTCCCTTCTTTTCTTACATCTTTTTTCCCCTTATTCCTCTTCTTTTGCCCTTTATTCTTATCCTTCCCTCTTTTTATTTCTCTTTTTTTCTATTCCTTCACCCTTTTTCCTTCCCATTGTTTGGCTCCACTTCCCGATGTTCCAACCGATTTTTTTGTTTTCTTGTCCGGGGGGGCCAGCTTGCCCCCCCCGGGCACCCCCACTGCGTTACGCCACTGGTGGTGTGCCCAGAGGGTTAAAGTGCAGATCTATTTTCATTTGGGTATTAAGAGGTTGTATATCATGTTATATCACAGGCCGCAATCAAAGGCGCCTGCCGATAGCCGGGGGGACGGGGCTAGTAGAATTTGGGTGTGTGTGTTTTGGGCAAGTAAAACTTTGGGTACTCGTGCACGTTGGGCAATCAAATATTAGCTATGGTATGTTTACTGACGTTATAAAAAGCATATTTAATCAGGAATAAAGTAATTACTAGGCCATATTCCTTTACAAGTTTTACCTTTCACCGTTACATGAATAAAGGAACAACCAAAAATTAAAAGATATAATCTTACACACGTCGACAGGCTGCCGCTGGGAATGATCTCCATCAGCCAGCTTGCAGCTGGCTGGTATGATCTGCTGTGATACAGCGGGAAATGGAAGAAAAAAAAAAAAAAAGGAGATGATAAAAAAAGGTCCGAGGAAATTCCCCACGCCAGTCTAAGCTTTCAACTATACTGATATTCATGATTTTTCAGCTCATTACCACAGGTAATCATGTACCCACGTGTAAGTTCTGATCACAAATTTGCAATACAGGTTAAGATTCTAAACGGAGTTCTAAATCATTTGTTTTGTGTAAATATCACCGCGTAGGCCATGAAGCGACGCGAACGGGCGCCGCCTCCCCCGATTCCCTCTCCCCCCCCCGTTTCACCCCCTCCTCTGGGTGCCCTACTCCTCCCCCCAAGTGTCCTCGCGACCACGTCCCCTTTTCTCCTCCGGACACCTTCACCTCCTCCATCCCTTGCTTTCTCCTTTTGTTTCTTGCGCCTCACACCTTTTCACTCCCTTCCATTACACCCCAACCATCTAATCTCCTCGTATTTAACTCCACAACTACCTACCTCATCGCTTCCCATAGGTCACATCCTCTTGACACTCCCCACTTCCTCCGACTCCACTATTCCGTTTTCACTTAACTTTCTTTAAACCTCCTCAAGCCTTCTTCCCAGTCCGTGCCCCCACCCACTCCTGCACCCCCGCACTCCCACCTCCCAATCACCCTACCTTCCTTAATCAACCTCACCTCCCCCTACCTCCTCCCCACCTCCACCCTCTCTCCCCATATTCCTTTTGTCGCCACATTTACCTCCCGCATACTCCCCCTAACACCCTCATTCGCCCACCACCACCCCCTGTACGCCCCTTCTTCCCCTCATCCCTTCCAATTCTCACTTCCCCTCCTCGTATTCGTCCACCCTCTATCCTTCTCCCCCCCCCCCCCCACCACAAACCCATTTTTCCTTTTCCCCCCCACCCCCTACTCAACACGAACCTTTCTTCTGCCCTCTATCTGCTCCCACCCTTCTCTCCTATGGACCCCAAAGCGCCAATCCTACCCTGCCAGATAGTCAGGTGTTCTCTTCAGGCCGCACTAGTGCGACTCCCACATAGCTCCGCTTAACGACTCTCCTAAGCAACTGTCCCCCCACGCTCGTCCTAGTCCGTGCTAGTAGCCCTACTTCCACCTTTATCATCCCACCCTACCCCCCCCATCTTATGGCTCCTCTGCTTCCATCTCCCGATCTCCTCCTTACTTCCTCTCACGTTTCACATACTCACTCAATAGGGTTCTGGTATTAGACTTACACTATCCCCCCTCTTCCGCCCCTCGTCTTCCCCGCTCGATTTCATCACCCAACTCATCCTCATACTTCCCCTGCTCTATTCCACATCCTCGACGCCCTCCTCACCCAGAGTGACGTACTATTCCCCCGCTTTACGGCTCCCCCCAGATGTAATACACCCTTTTACACCCAACTCACTCCCCCCCCCTCTTTCAACTTCTGCTAGTAACCCCTCCTAAAACAACCATTCCTAACTCCCCACTCAACTCCATCCTTGCTCCTCTAGCACCATCCACTTATTTCATGACAATCCAAAAGTAAAATCGGCCTACTTTTTGTAACAACATCTCCCTCTTACCCCTGCCTCTCCTCTTAATGGATCTCCCACTCCTTAAACCCTCAGTCATACTTCCCTATCCCTTATACTCAGACAACTCCTTCCACTATACTCTCATCTGCTCCCCTCGGTTCTTGTATCGATTGTTCCTCTTCGCTCACGCCCCCCCCACTCCGAGCGGCCTTACTCCCCCCTCCCGATCCACCAATCCCCCCGCTCTCCTCCCCCTTCCCCTTTCACCAATCTCTTCCCGTCATTCTGGTTTACACACCCCCACTTATACCCCATCCTCCACCCTTCCATTCTATATGCTGTCTCTCCACTCACTGCTATCTCCCGACCAGCCCTGATTTCTTTGCTCTAAAGACACCTACCTCCCCGACCCCCCCCACCCTTCGCACCACTCATTTTTCTCCATACCTGCAACCCAACCACCCAATCACCACCACCCATCCAGCATACGAGCCAACTCATCACCTTCAACACTCCTAGTCTCCTAAATCACCCCCACACTCCCCTCCATTACATCCTCACCCTTCTCGCTTCTCCCCACTTTTCCATTAATCCCCCAAAGCTTTCCCTGTGCGGCCCAGAACCATGATCCGTATGCCCCTGGCCCTCCAACATCTTTTCTTCTTCTTTGCCTCCTTTCTGTTTTGGTGGTCCTTGGGAAAACCCGCCCACCAAAACCACCCACACCACCCCCTCCTCTAATACGCCGACCGACAGGACGCTACGGTCTCACTTCATCCTCTACTTCACCCCCCACCCCCTCCTTGCTATTGACACAGACTCCCAACTCACAGCCAAACACTGAGAAACCACTAACAAGTAGCCCACCCACAAACCCCAACCAACCCCCACCCCCACAACAAAGTCACCCCACCCACACCACAACACCATACAAAAAAAAAACAAAACAAAAACAACACAAACAAAAAAACACAAATATATATACCGCAACATGAGGTTTCATAACTTTCAAACCTATACAGGTCAAGACACCGCTGCCCGCTCGCACACCACCCACACCACCACCACACCCCCCCACACTGCCAATCAACAAAAACAGCATCAATGCATTGTGTGGAGTTGATGGGGAACCTCGAAAGACGCCACGCGCCCCGCCGACCAAGCTAAACACCCCCCCTCCCCCAAACACACCAAAACGGTAACCACACACAACATGCACCACAAACAACCCTGTTGTAAGTCGCCGTGTGATAATTAGCGACGTCTGGGGTCTGGGGACGGTGAATTGGAGAATGACATTTGAGACAAGCAAAAAGAAAAAAAGACCTTACACGGTGGTGGCCGACACACCAGGGAAGAAAAATAAGGAAGAGGAGATAAAGGAAGATGGGGAAAGGGTGAGATGGGGGCAGAAGGTAGGTCTAAACCTTCTTTTTATATAATCTAAAATGCCCAAATTATGATTTATTTAGACTCAACTCTTTAATCATTTCTGAAATGATTTAAAAATAATTCTGACTTATTTCTGTGTTTATTTTTGGTTTCACTTGCAATTAACATATGAATGGAAGCTTTGTTCACTATGTTTGGGTTGATCCATTTAATACATTGGGGCGAGCGGGAATTTGCTTTTCTTGTAAATACGGAACAGAAGAACACAAAAGCGCTAATAGACGATTGGCGATGGCAGTGTAGGACTATGCACGTTGATCGAAACGCTTGGGAATTTTGTATTATTTACGCGTCATTTTAAAGAGGTCTGGGAGGCCGAATTATAGGTAAGCGACCGTTTGTGATCGACATGATCAATTGATGTACACTTCTGTAACTTGGATGGTTGTCTACCAGGACCTTGCTTTAGGTGCGTAGGGCCTACTAACGTGGCGACTCAGGAAATTTTCAGCGCTTATTTTGGAAAATACCGATTTATCAGTGCGAGAAAAATACGGAAATTGCCCAAACATAGCGTGTGAAAAGCTGGTTTCTAAAAGCCGCATCCCCCGGACCCTTAGGAATCAGTTTGGAGGTGCAAGAATGCCATTTATGTTGGAAGCTGTCCGGGCGGTAGCTTCGTTATTTACCGCTGAGAATCGAGGGTTATTTTCGGGCATGTTCTTCACTGCGCGGGCAAGCGGTCAGTTTCCTAGATGAGGTTGCCCGATAGGGCAAGTAGAAAACAATATAATTGTCGTGGCCGGATTATCATGTAATAGCCATCGGATCCCCGAACTATAAGGTGGTTTCACTGAGATTTCTAAACCAAAAATATTTACAAGAAATGATAACTCAAACAGAGAGATGTCACATGTGAACTGTTAAGTGACTGAAAAGAATTTGAAATGGAAATTGCACATCCAAGGCAAACAAAAACTTTCGAACTTGCTTTTTCCGTCCCCTCTGGTTATTAGGATTACCAGAAGAAATTTACATAGAACTGAAACCTCTGACAGATTGCCAGTTCAAGAAGTGGGTGTCACGAAGCAGCCTTAAGACTTCTTAAAACAGTTGCGAAAAGGAGAAACACAAAGGCGTCATGGTTCACAAGATGCCCAAAGACAATCGGAAAATGCATCAAATAAAGTCAGTACTCTGAAACACAGTAAATCACAGGTGGTGATTGAAAAATCCTATTCAATAATCGTCTAAGAACCAGTTCTTGGTACAACGGCCATGTCCAGAAGCTCAAAAGTGGAAAACAAAGTAGGAAGAAATCCCCAGTTTGACAGCAGCTGTCCTATTCTCAAGCCTTTTTCTACCATTACTATTAACGCACAAGGGATTTCAAAAATCCAAGAATATCTAAACTACACGTGAGGTGAATCAAAGGACAGAGGTTGTATTCCAGTGGTGGGGAGGAGATTAAAAGAGTCAGAGATGACACCGGATGGACATATTATTCTCGCATGATGCCAGATCTAATGCCATTTGAAAACACGGCAATGCTAACAGCTCATGAGGGCTAGATTTAGATTTCATTATCAAAACTGCAGCTGCTGTTTTTGTGTCGCCTGCCTGAAGGCAGGAAGACACTAGGTATCACTTTGTCCACCGTTTGTGGTCATGAAAAAGGGTAACATTGCCTGTAATATCCGCCTACTTAGATGGATTTAAACCAAACTTGCGTCAGAGGGCTGCAACATGGGACCCCCCAGTTGTCGATGAGGTCAAAGGTAAAATACCAAGGTATAAGGTCTGTGAGGTCAAGTTGTAAGATAAGCTTAAAATGTAAAAATGGCCTCAATTGAAAAAGGTGAAGTTTATTGGAAACCAACATGGTTAAGGAGATTACATGCATATCCTCATTGTTTCTGAGGTTCAAAGGTCCAAATCAGGTTCAATAGGTCATATGAGCCCTCTATCATTCACAAACCGCGACAGCAGCGGACACAAGCTGTCAAAGGACCGATGTATTTTGTGTTTGTCGTCTGCTTTGGAAATCGGCACATCGGATCACTTTGGGAGTATGTGTTGTCGGTGGCACACCACTGACCGCACAAAACATGCATCTTCCGAAATAAGGACCACACATGGCGATGGCAACAGTGAGCCAAATACTTGATTGACAGGTGGGAACACGGAATCGGTCTCCCCCACCCATGGAACTACAAGCAAAAACATATACCGGTGAGCGGACCTACATCACATCGATCGCAGTGAAAACAAAGGGAACAGCCCAGGGAATCACCACATCGCAGTGAAACAAACTGAAGCAAATTGCGTCTTTATGTTCACTGCACATTGCATGACAGTGTGCGTGCAGAGTGCATCATGTTATGCAGTGGCGTAACCAGCGGGGGGAAGGGGGCGCAAGCCCCCCAACAGAACCCTTGCCCCCCCTTCCGCCCCCCCAAATGAACTGACCTTTTGTACAGTGTCTCGGGAGAATGACCCAAATTCACCTCCTTAGAAAATGCCTCGGCACCCCTTCTGCCCCCCCCCCCATTTGCAAAGGTCTGGTTACGCTTCTGATGTTATGCGAGTTGTTGCTGGGCAGATTTTGTCTGAACTCCCGGCTATAGCTTCAGAAGTGATTAAAAAAAACTGGCCATGACTTTATTTCACCTACAATATCAAAACACATAGGCATTGCTTGCCACTCTTACAAACAAATATTGATACGTGGAACATCAAAGGTTGATTTAAATCACCCAAGTAGAATTTATATTGTTTAAATGCTTCCCTGTTGAGCATTTTTGAAGATTTGCTGTATATTGAAATTCAAAAGGGCAGAAATACAGCACATTTTCTCCCCAAAACAAATGCTAACAGGAAACACACTTGTTGGTTTTGTCAGCCTTTTATAAGATGATTTTCAGTATGAACAAGATGGCAATGTTAAACAGGGTAAGCTTTTTGCCAGAATGCCAGTTACTGTTGGTAAGCAGTCTGCTGTCATTTAACGTGAGTTTCCGTAACCTGACACACTTTTTCTGACACACTTATGAATTCGGAAACCCTTCACGGAATAAAGCACAGGTTTATTCTGTTGAGGTTTCTGAATTGATAGGTGTATCAGAAAAAAGTGTGTCAGATGGGTCAGGTTACGGAAACTCCCTCATTTAGCCCCCTGGGCACTAACAGCTGGTTATGGTTATTCCTAGTGTCTTGTAATAAGCCAATCAGAGACATTGTAAGAAAAGCTTTTTTATATAGATACATAGGACTATTTTGATTGGTTACTCAGAGGTTATATCATGTTACAACATGTAATGAGCCAATCAGAGATACTGTAAGAAATTTGGTGGACCTCAAAGGGAAAATAGTTGCAGGTTGTGGCAGACACACTAACTGTTGCTGGTGTATTAAATTTTAACCAATAGATACAACTTTGGTATCATAGCTACAGAGGTCTCTTCTAGACTGAAGCAATGAAATTCATATCCCTGCTTAGAACTACATAAATATTGAGACTTCAAACTACGATTTATGTAAAAAATATGTGCAGGTTTTTTAGCTAAATTTCTCACAATATACAAGGTGAAATTTCAGTACACAAAACTCGCATACAAAACGTCATAGACAAGATCGTCGAGAGCAGGTTTCTTCTTCACAAGAGTCTTGTGGTCGCTAAGAGTTTCCAATTGACAGTCTCTTCTAGACCCGAGTGATTACCTCTAGGTCCCTGTGGGTTTTGACTAAAATCATTTGAAATCAGTCTTTTGTAGTATACGGTATATCAGTTACTCAGCTCCCCGGTGTGCACACAGTCAGTGGTATGTATGAAGTACATACGCAGATCATGATATTACTGCTAAGATGTCCAAAATGCCATCAAGTTAATGATCTATCATTCTATGGGTGAGTGTAATGAGCTGAATTCAAGAATGAAATCTATGAATGAATGCAATGCTCGATAATTAAATTCTTGCATCCTTTTTACTTTATATGCATTATTACTTTATCTGTTTATGTTGGACTTGTAGATAAATCCTCAGATATATATATATATATGTATATATAAATTCACTCTTAAACAACGCACAACTTATAAATCGTGTTGCCTTTACAACTTATAATTGTGTTGCCGACACTAGTACAGTACTATATTTAAGAAATAAGGGCAAGATGTTCACGTTTATGCAAGAATAATGTGCCTGAGGCAACGTAAAAATATGAATAATTGGGGAGGCGAAGCCGAGACCCATTCAAATGTTTTTACTGCTGAGGACACATTCAGCAAAAACATGGACATTGTAGTTTTGTACACCTTTTCCATTTTATTACCGTAAGGATAACTGGCCATTTATTAAAACATAACAGTTGTTTACATCTTTACAGCGCGCCTTGTGTTCTCCGCATAAATGTTTGCATGTGCGCATATAGTGGTGGTGGAACGTGCCGAAAAAAATGCCCTTTGCATCACGCATTAGTGCGTAATCGCGACCCATTATTGCAGAATGGGCAGTAAACTAACCAAAGAATGCGCTTTTGAATAATGGACGCATGCATCGGTCAATTTTGTCAGCTTGTGCTTTTTGTCCTTTTATCCTTTGTGTGAAAAAATATTGAAAGGACAGACTTCATTTGTTTGACGTGGTATAAAATGCAAACTATAACACCATTTTTGCAGGCATCATGTCAAAATTATTAATTTGAAGTGCAATAAGGCAAAGCAAAAACTGACCGCTCTTGATTTTTTTCCCTTTTCATTAAAAATGATAAATCTCTTGAGCTCATACTGTTAATATGTTTAAAGAAATGTCTTCAAAACTGATATTCAAATGTGAAAAACTTGGGTTCTACTTTGAGACAACTGGTAGTTTTGTGAAGATTAAGGGTGCTTTAATAATGTGTAAAACTAAGCATATTATGATTTATGTTCCCACCATGATGTATCAGAATAATCAAGATTATATTTATGTGTGTATGTATTCTCTGGTGGGTACAGCTTGCAGCTACAATCCTCGAAAAAAATGTTGGAACACTTTGACCGATTTAGGGAAAAGGTGACCCCCTCTCCCCCAATTCAATGTTGATCCGAGTCATTGTTGTCAACAGCTTCGCCAGGCCCCCCAACTTTTTTTTTTTTTTTTTTTTAGCTTGTGCTTTTTGTCCTTTTATCCTTTGTGTGAAAAAATATTGAAAGGACAGACTTCATTTGTTTGACGTGGTATAAAATGCAAACTATAACACCATTTTTGCAGGCATCATGTCAAAATTATTAATTTGAAGTGCAATAAGGCAAAGCAAAAACTGACCGCTCTTGATTTTTTTCCCTTTTTATTAAAAATGATAAATCTCTTGAGCTCATACTGTTAATATGTTTAAAGAAATTCACTCTTAAACAACGCACAACTTATAAATCGTGTTGCCTTTACAACTTATAATTGTGTTGCCGACACTAGTACAGTACTATATTTAAGAAATAAGGGCAAGATGTTCATGTTTATGCAAGAATAATGTGTCTGAGGCAAGTAAAAATATGAATAATTGGGGAGGCGAAGCCGAGACCCATTCAAATGTTTTTACTGCTGAGGACACATTCAGCAAAAACATGGACATTGTAGTTTTGTACACCTTTTCCATTTTATTACCGTAAGGATAACTGGCCATTTATTAAAACATAACAGTTGTTTACATCTTTACAGCGCGCCTTGTGTTCTCCGCATAAATGTTTGCATGTGCGCATATAGTGGTGGTGGAACGTGCCGAAAAAAATGCCCTTTGCATCACGCCTTAGTGCTTAATCGCGACCCATTAATTGCCGAATGGGCAGTAAACTAACCAACGATGCGCATTGATAATGGGGCGCCATTGCATCTTCAATTTGTGTCACTTGTGCTTTTTTGTCTTTTCATCCGGTTGTGTGAAAAAATTTGAAGGACCGAAAACTTATTGTTTTACGTGGTATAAAATGCAAACTATAACACCATTTTTGCAGGCCTCATGTCAAAATATTAGGAATTTGAAGTGCAATAAGGCAAAGCAAAAACTGACCGCTCTGAGTTTTTTCTTTTTTTCTTTTTATTAAAAATGTTAAAAAACTCAAAAATTAAAAAACATACATTTTAATAATTTTTAAAGAAATTGTCTTCAAACTAAGATTCAAATGTGAACAACTGGGTTCCTACTTGGAACAACTGGTTAGTTTTGTGAATATTAAGGGTGCTCTTAATCATGTGTAAAACTAAGCATATTATGATTTAATGTTCCCACCATGATGTATCAACATAAATCAATATTATATTTAATGTGGTGTGTATTCTCTGGTGGGACAGCTTGCAGCTAAGGCTCATAGCTCCACACTGATTGCAGTGGAATTGGTTTCCAATAAAGGCCTAGGGACTCTGCCTCAAATGATCACAGCACAGTCCATTGAGAGAGTCCCATTGTACAATGCAAATTGATTAGTTTAGTTTGAACCGAACTTGCGGGGGTGCAAACCATTTCACATTTAACCTAAGGTTTGTCAAAAATTTAATGAAAAGGAAATGTCTGTCTTTCAGCAAAAATAATTCTTATGACCTTATCTGTGTTAGGGGGTATAATTGGGTAAAAATGAACCCATTATAACCATTTTGTGATGCTAATTTCATGGTTCTGTCTCAATAATGAGAACTTGAGAAATGTTACTGTGCTTGGTATGTCTGAACATATTATCATGCCATTGTGTCCTGGAAAATCCAGATGATGTTCCCATTTTGAGCATATTTGGTTTGTTTTCTTTGTGTAACTTTTCGATTGGTATGCGCATTGGTATGAGCAAACAAAACTATTGTTTTAAATCATTTATGTATGAAGTTTGTAACTTCATTTTTTCATCCTCTGTTATAAGAGTGGGTGTATTGTATTGGTTTGATATTTTTTTACTGAAAATAAATTATATTGAAACAAAAAATTGATCTATGAATGTGTTTTAGAGGTGAAGATTTGACAATACAAATAATCAGCTACCGTGTTGTTCCTAATAAACGCCCCTGCTCAAATAAACGCCCACCTACGATTTTTGGATTAAACAATTCAAGAAAATGAGTTAAGCTTACCTAAATCACATGATTTAATGGCAGGGACTGTCGCAATCCGTATCATAATCGCTGTTGTGCACAGTTGTAATAGTTTAATTAGTATGGATCTTTGACCTCGGTTGGTGCGAAAACAGCGCCCGCCTGCTCGTTGGTTTGTATTATTGGTAATCAGCGAGATAATCATGTGTAAGTTGATTTTTGCGGGATTTTTACTTTCCATTTTTACTCATCATACGTATTATGCCGAGCTATTGTATGGCAATGTGTTGACCTATCTACTGTCCTGTCGGTCGTCTGTTCACACTTGCCATATGCGTCTTGTTGCAAAAACGCTGGGGCCGATTGCAGCGAAAATAGTCAGAATAATCACTGACCAAGGCCATGTGGGGGTTTCACAGTTTGGGTTGAGGTCATGTGGGCCGATAAAGGGGCATTCCCTTTGAAAATCTAAAATTCCGTTTCTTGTGTGCCACAAATCAATTGCTATAATCATAGAGTTATTGGTCCAGAAGAACCGCTGACCCAGGTCCATATGGGGTGTTCACAGATTGGGTCCAAAGTCCATGGTGGGCCAATTAAAGGGGCAATTCTTTGAAAAACATAAATTCCTTCTGTGCCACAAAATCAATTCTATAATCCACTATACTTGGTTGAAAGAACCATGACCCCAAGGTGTCTCCATATGGGGTGTTCACAGATTTGGGTTCAAAGATCCACATGGGCCAATTAAAGGGGGCATTCTTTTGAAAATCTATAAATTCCTTCTTGTGCCACAATTAAATCAATTGCTATAATCCACTCCCACTTGGTCAGAAGAACCTCTGACCCAAGGCCCAATAATAGAAAGTGTTCACAAGATTAGGGTCAAAGGTCCATGGGCCGATTAAAGGCATCTTTGAAAATCAATTCCTTCTGTGCCACAAATCAATTGCTATAATCACTAACTTGGTCAGAAGAACTGCTGACCCAGGTCCATGTGGGGTGTTCTGCAGATTTGGTTCAAAGGGGTCATGTGGGGCGTAAAGGGCATTTGTTTTTGAAAATCTATAATTCCTTCTTTGTGCACGAATCAATTTTTTTTATAATCATAGACTTGTTACGAAGAACTGCCTGACCCAAGATCCTATGGGATGTTCAACGATTTGGATCAAGATCATGTAGACTGATTTAAAGGGGCCATTCCTTTGAATATATAAATTCCAGCATACCCCTTGTGCAACAAATCAATTGCTAAATAATCACAGACTTATTAAGGGAGAACTGCTTGTTCACACTTGGCCTAAATGTGGTCCCATGTTGCCAACGCCTGGGCCTTGATGCAAGCGAAATCGGATACCGAATAATCACTTGATAAGGCCCATGCATGGGGTGGTTTTCACAATTTTGGTGTCAGAGGTCCGTGAGGCCGATTAGGGGCATTCTTTGAAAATCTATCATTTCCTTCTTGTGCCACAAATCAATCTGCTAAAAAAAAAAAAAAAAAAAAAAAAAAAAGAAAAAACCTAAAAAATTAAAAAAAAAAAAAAAAAAAAAAAAAAAAAAAAAAAAAAAACAAAAAAAAAAAAAAAAAAAAAAAAAAAAAAAAAAAAAAAACAAAAAAAAAAAAAAAAAAAAAAAAAATAATCACTAACTTAGTCATAAGCACCGCTGACCTCCAGCCATATAGGGGGTGTTCCTGATTTGGTCAAATGTTCGCATGGTCTGATTAAAGGCATTCTTTAAACAAAATCTATAAATTACCTCTTGTGCCTCAAATCATTTTCTATAATCCCGAACATGCTCACTAAAGAAACATTGATCCAACGCCCATATGGGGTGCTCATAGATTTGTTAAAGGTCATGTAGACTGATTTAAGGAGAAAATTAGTTGGAAACACATTATGTTTTGCTTTTGTTCTTTAGCTACCGCACGCTGCCGTGGCCCTTTTTGGTTAAGACCCGCCTTGTCACGATTAATGCCTCCACAGTGGAATTTTGGGACCCCTGGGATGTGTCCAAATAAAAGACAGATAATAAACAAATACTATAAATTCAAACTCGGGGGTGCTACTCTTAAATGTCTCTTATTATGCTCATTTGGGGACTTCTCAAGATTAATTTCTCACAAGAGAAAATGTTGTGCCCCCAAGGGTGTGTCCCATACTAATTCACTTCTGATTACAGCACACCATTGGTGTTCTTGTTGATTTAATAAATGCCCCCTTTTGAAAATGCCCCCCCGTGGTTATTAGGAATACGGTATTTTAAAAATCAAAATGGGCTCACTGCAAACATTGTTTACATCTTCCATTCAGTTAACACTAATTTTAACACTACTGAAATCAAGCGCCTGTAATAAATGGGTGCAACAAGCCTTGTTTTGCAAGGTGTAAGCCAAATTTAGAGTTGTATACATCCCCCGGGCTTAAACTCTGACCCTAAGAATGTTACATGGTGGACCCAAGCGGAAAGCCCAGCCATTCTATAATAAAATTCCCTTTAAAAAGGAAAGGGGCCCCCAAGGAGTGAGTCTTGTTTGGGTTGTTCTGTGGTTGGAATACTTATGTAAGAAAGAAACGGTATATACAATATCAGATTGAATTTGTGAAGTTTTATTTGCAACTTGTTAGTACAAAAGTGGTTGAATTAAGTATAAAGTATATATATAATTTGAAATCAAAGAATATAGTATGAACAGTTTATTTTGGTGAACCTTATCAGATTTCCCTGTAAGCAATTATTAAACTTGTCACCACCTAGGGTCCCCCCTGTCTGCTACTACCCGACCACAGGGTTTCCTTTGCAACATAACCAAGGTCTTTCTTCTTTTGAAACTACCAGAGCCCTTCCACAACTGTCTGGCAAAAAAACAAAAAAAAAAAAACAAAAAATTTTTTGAAAAAAAAAAGCCTTCACAGCTTCACAGAGCGTCTTCCACTAACAATATCCCCCTTCTCAATCTACCAGAGTGGCCCTTTCTCACTACAAAGATGGCCCTTTCTCAACCCAGGTTCCTCCTTCCCCCAAACCTACACCATGACACATTTCTACATTACCTACACACCTTATCCTTTTTTTATCTATCTGGAAATTCACTACCCATCCACCTATCGCCATGTCCTTTTTGGGTATTACAATTGATTCCGTCATGTGCGCTTGATGGAATTATAAATTTCAATACCATTCACCTTTGCATACCATGAAACCTCTACCAGATTTACTTCTCAACCTCCCAGAGTTCCTTTCCCACTACCAACCCCCGGGTTCTCTTTCCAACAACTCCAGGGTTTCGCTTTTCCAACAACGCCAGCCAATCACCCCTTCCACCAACACAACCCATCAATTCCAGGTTTCTCATTTTCACCAATTGAAAATTGAAAAATTAACTTGAAAAAAAACCCCCCACCAATATATTTTATTATTTTTATAAAATTGAGTGTATATTTGTTTTTTTGAATCATTGTCATTCTTTATTTATTTTGGTAAAATCTTATTTTTATTTGGGTCCCTATTTGTCACATTTCTATTTTCTATAGTTTAAAAACTTTTTCTCTTCGTATTTCTTTTTTTAGATGTAGTTGTCTTTTTTGTTCATTTTTAATATTTGGGTTTTATTTGCGTTCAATTATTTGTATTACTTTTTAGTTTTAATATTTTGCTCATTTAATGTATTTTATTGTTTCCTTAATTTTTGTTCTATCGATATTTTGATTATTTCTTTTTAAACTTTTAATTACTTACTAACGTTGTTCGTATTTAAGTCCGTTTCATTTGTTATGATTATTTTGCTGTTTTTATTTTAATAGTTTTTATAATACCACCCACAATCTTTCCTAACAAACTCCTTGCTTTTCATATTTTATCACGTGTATTTTTGTGTATTTTGTTGCCTTTTGTTATTTTTTCATTTATTTTTGTTTATTCAACTTTTGTTATTAGGCCAATGGCATTGGATATTTATTTTTCCAGTTACCCGCCCACCCGAATTTTCATGTTTGTCAAAATTCATTATTTTGGTTAAAAGTCATATTTTCGAATCTTAAATACATATCATAACTTTCATCAGCTCTCATAATATCAGGCAGGTCGTCTGATCATTTTAACATTTTGTGGCTGGAGGCGGTTTACTTAGTGGTTAATCCATGGAAATTTTAGATTTCCCTCCCAATGCTCCTGATCATACTCCTGCGATCGAGCTTACAATATGCATCTTGAAATTTGATTTTTTTTAAACGGAAATATTAAAAGTATCCCACAAAAAAAAACTATTATAAAGTCTGATGTTTAGATATATGAATTTCTAATTGAGCACACCATCTATCCGATGACGTAAACATTTATCTGAATCCTGAAATAATGAAAATGAAATAGTGACCTCCTCCTTTTTTTTTTTTCGAAAAGTCACCGAAACTACATTCAATTCCATGGCCTGAATATTTTTGGTTTTATTTAATCTGCTTATCGATTTTATGTATTTTTAATTATTTTAATTTAATATTGTTTTTCTTTTACATTCTTACTTGTTGCCGTCTTTTCTTTTTTTAAATTGGTCTTTTAGCGTTTTCTATTTTTCACTCATGTTCAATTGTTAATTCTTAGAATTTTTTTATTTGTCATTTTTTTCTATTTAATTTATTTTCTTTTGTTCCATTGTATTTGTTTTTATTATTATTAGTTTATCACTTATCTTTTTATATTTTCAGATCTTATTTTTATTAGTGCATTTTAGTTTAGTACTTTTTTTTGGTGTAGTTTCATTTATTTGCTTTTTTGTTATTATTGTTTACATTTATTTTGTTCATTAATTTTTGTTATTAATGTTAATTTGCTTCTATTATGTTTCTGTATTTAATTAATTTTAAGGGTTAATATGTTTTTCTTTAAAATCGTTCTGTTATTTGTTTTTTCTTTTTTTGTAATTTAAGCGTTTCCTTCTTTTTTTCACCCATTGTTCCATTGTTAATTCCTTGGAATTTTTTTAATTTTGTATTTGATATCATGTTTAAATTTATTTCCTTTTTGTTTCCGTTGTAATTTTGTTTCATTATTATTTTAACATTTTGGCCTACTTATTCCCAACTTCGTGATTCAATTTACGCTTGTGTAGGTTTTGTACACAAAGAAAAGGGGAAAAAGGGAGAAAAAAAGCAAAAAACGGCACATCTTTCTGGTAACAACCAAGCTCAAACACGCAACAAAACTCATAACAATGAAAATCAAACTTTTCTTGACCCGATTTCGAACCCATGACACCGGGGGGAATCTAATACAAGAGTATAGGAACCTTAACTGCTACGCTACATAGAGGAACTGCTATAGAATAGTGTTAATCTGCTCAATTGGGTCACAAGGTGATGGAAGACAACTCGAGGGTCCACGATTTGACCTGACCCAATATGGGCTTTGTACGTGGAGGACACCATTATACAGTGCTTTTGTAAAAAACCTTAAAAATATTCCTTAAATTTCGCAAGGAAAAATGGGGTGAACTTCTTCTTGATTAATCTCTGCCGAAAGAAATTAATTTTAGGTCATCGGGTTATCTCGAGCAACTCCTCAATAATTTTCCACCATATGTGGAACATCCGCTATGTAATTATATCGTGATGTAACGTTGAAATCCCCAATTTGGCTAAAGTTGCGTACGGGGCTCCGGAAAGGTGTAGTCTGTGTCACAGACTGCGAAAGATATTATATTAGTTACTGCGCGCGTGATTAACGTTATCTCCGGAAACGAAGGGGTTCTATGGAGATTTTTTTTGCATCAGAGGTCCCGTTAATATGTTTGTTTTGAACATATGTATCGTATTGGGTTGGGTCTGAACCCTATAGAACCTAGGGAGAAAATGTGAACGTTTTTGTCGGGGGGTACGTCGTGCTCGCAAACACGGAAAAGTAAGGCACAACCACCGCATACGCGGGCCGCCTCCCTTACAACACTTACCGGAACCGCTTAACGGTTTTCCAAAGCCAAGCTATAAATAGGTGCGCCCGTCGGCGCCCCTAAAATATGTACAACTTATACCAATATGACGGGAGTAATGGCAACTCTGGACCTCTGCAGCACATTTTTTAAAACAAAGGG
>JAMKCH010025188.1:0-34860 GCA_023653785.1 Ophioderma brevispina
GTTTCTTATTGGTGTCAGATCGGTCTCGAGCGTTGTGAACAGCGACATCACTAGAGACCTGTCTGGAATGGGGGGTCCTTGAGCATCTTTAATTTTCTGCATTTCGACAGGAAATTATTCCAACAGGTACTTTGAGCAAATTTGGTGCTTCTATGAAGAGGAAGAAAGAAGGGAGAGCCGGGAGAAGACAAAGGGCAAACCTCAGGGGGGTAAGCTACGGCAGGGATAAAGACGTATATCATGGTATAAAGCTGATGTAGTTGTGAGAGTAAAGCAGAAGGTGATTTCTGTGGTTTTCATCCAAATTTGAGCTAGTGGCCAAAGTTGGGTGGGAGGGAATGTGGGTGAAGTTGTGGAATGTCCATTTTTAGTGGGGAAAAAATAGAAGGCTTAATGTTAATTAAAGCCATTGCAATGTTTCAGTTTGTGTACCAGTTTTAGCAGAATGTACAATAAACTGCAATATGTTTGTTGAGAGAGTTTAAAGATTTTGCCTGGAAGCAATGGATCTGTCAATGTCACGGGGACTAAAAATCACAGTCCCCTCATTTCTTTCAAAGCTGTTGTTTAGGTTGTAGTCATGCCCATATTATAAAAACTACTCCTCAACCAACATAATTTTGTTTTTGAAATATGGCTCTTGATCTTGAATCCAAGCTAATTGGGAATCTTTTCGCAGCAACTCGACCTTTTTCTTGAGTCTATTACTATTTATAATTCTTCTGAAAAATTCTACCATCGTCTCGCGTTTATTTTTGATCAAATTCAAATTAAAAAAAAAAAAAAAAAAAAAAATGTAAAATGTAAACAAAATGCATGATACAATTAATGATCGCAATTCTTGACCACAAACAATTTATCTAAGATGCTTGAGTAATAGCGGCCTGACTGGCTGAGATAAAGTACCTTAGCAATATTGAGTCCAATGTGTTATGCTATAAATGGCCCAATTATCCTATTTCATCCATTCTCTTGGTTTGTACTGTACTTGCAAGTCATAAGTTTTTAAACCTATTTTTAAACTAACAGATATTTTACCTTGGTTTTTGTTATTTCTGCAGGGAGGTGGAACAGTAAAAAATTCGAGAAGAAGTAAGTTACCCTAACTGAATGTGTTTGGGATGGTCAGTGCATATATTACCAAAATCCGTGTTGCTTACCAGTGAATGCATGATGAAGAACTTTCTTTCTGAGTTAAATTTGGTATAGATTGGAAATATGGAGAAGAAAAACAGAAACAACATACTAAAATATAATGTGGATTTGATTTTAGGCAGTGAGCAACACCTACAGTCTCCGCAGAAGAAGCATTGTCAGCGACTCAGCGTATTAGATACCTCCCATGCAATAACAAGCGTTCAGCGTAAGCCCACACAGCGTATGTACTGGCATCTCATGTACAGAGTTGCGCAATACCGCTGTACAATCGTTACTGCCTTGCTACTTGCATACAAGTGTTCCCACCTGGCCACATTTGTTGCTGTAACTGTGCGTTATGTAATCGAGAGGCTGTTGACCAACTCCCAAGATTGAGAAAAAAGAAGTGCTAACTGGTCCTCTATAGGAACCCTCTAAGGTTCTTCAGTGAACAAATAGTTCTTTAAAAATTTTTGTATAGCAACTTAGATGTTCTGTGGACCTTTTGGGTTCTCAGATTTCAAGTTCCATCTCTCGAGGGTCTCCATATCAGTATTTGATGTCATTTTGAAACTTTGTCATTTTACAATTATCAATCCATTGGCAACCTGATCATAACTGATTTAAAGACACTTATCAGTGATTTATCCAAAAAAAGGAAAAAAAAAAAAGGTCAAAATCTATTAATTTGGCAGGAAATAGCTTAAAAGTAAAGCAAAAGTCTGGTAGAAATTCTCGTAAGTTACTTTTTCCAACTGACAAATTGCAGAAAGGAGAACAGGAAAATAGGAATCTCCATTCAATTACTGTTGTAGTAAGTGTCCGCGAACGGACAGTAATGACTAAAATCTCCGCTCTGTCCTTATATAGGTTGCTTCTGGTCTTATCATTTGCAGGTATGTTAGGATAATCTGACTTGTTACAACATGCAAAAATCTGATTTTTGATGATTTTTTCGATTTTCTGATTTAGCAATCACTGAGAGTGTCGTCTTGTAAGTAGTTACTCTTCATTGTGAGTACATTTTTGGACCAAACCGGCTATATTGATGCAAATCACTATCGGAAGCAGAATAGTGATATTATGAGTTTGTCACGCCACAAAAACTTCGGCATGACATACAATATTGAGCACTCAATCGCATCGAGCCATGCAGTTTCACACCATAATTTAAATGAATTCAAATGTTAAATAATGCTGGAAATAAACTTTCCCTGTAAAATGTTGATTATCCAAATTTTGTATACAGACAATACAGGTCTCATAGTAAAAGTTTATGTGTTGTATTATTAATTATCTTAATAACCATTTAAAACTAGATTAAAATGCAGGGTTAATGGGTTGGCTAAGGCTGCTTGGAACCATAATGACGGCTCATTTCCTGTATCTAATGGTTAGACCGGCTAGTCAGTCCAGATTTCTCCTGGCACACAAATTTGCAGGACCATGGGTTATTCATTAATATCCAAATTCTATACGTCCATCGGTAGAGGTGTGTGTATATGTGTGTTAGGATAAAGTTTCTGTTAACATTTTTCAAAATGGCTCATGCTAACAAATTAACTCGTTGCCACCAACCTTGGGTTATAGGTCAACAATACACTTGAATGTCATGGTAGGGTAAAGGTCCACATCCAAGGTATTATTAGAGTTCTGCTTGTGCATGCAACACTGATGGTTCGAGAACTGCCTATTAGTTCTCCAAGTTTTATCTTAATGATAATACCTGTTTCTGACAACCACTGGGGAAAGACAGCAGCACGCTGTAAAATTGGTTTTGTTATAAGAGCAATTTAGTTATCCCATTTAAATGCTAAAATTACAGGGTTTTCACCACCCGTTTCCGATCAAGCGGTACCGCTACAACTGTTCCAATAAAACAGCCACACAAATCACCATTTTGGTCAAGAATAATTGGAATGGAAACTCAACTTTCAAATCCATTGGAACCCTTAAGTGACCATGATGTCTGCCATCTTAGATTATACGGTTTACTTGTCTTCACAGTTATATCATGGCAGATGTTGAACTACTACATAGTGCTAGTCGTGGTCTTGAAATTTATTAACTGTTCAGTTGGAGACATTGTTAAAATATGTTGGCTTATAATCAATAATACCAGCTTTTACAACCATAAATGAAACTATTGCACATAAAATATCATACAATGCCATTGGAACTGTTTAAAAATCCAGTGGGGTGAGAGGAATATGCTATAACAACACACTGTCATGCTATTATCTTCCAGGATAGGTGGTTACCCGTCCCGGTGGTGTCACTCATATTGACAATGTGTACGCATCGTTCCCTTTTCGCGAAAAAAGGGTGTATTTTGAAAGTATGTACGCGAACATAAATGTTCGCGTTTTTGCAAAAAAAGGGTCCTTTTTAAACATGTTACGCGATATTTTTTAAAAAGGGTATGGTATATTTTTAGCTATTTTTTGTGAACACGAAAATGTGAAATCTAGAAATCTTACAAATTCCGCTTAATTTAATCCATATTACATTTTTGTCATGTTTTTCCCCAAAATAGTCGAGAACTGCTGGGACAACTCCAGATGGAAAGTCAGGTCGGATCCGGTTTGTTTACATTTCACGTCATTGCGTAAAGGGCTTCCCCAGGTAGAGGACCGCTGATTCATGGTTCTTTTTAGCAAGTGATATTCATAATGCAGCCGGTCGGTGGAACCATGAAAGGCAGGGTACTCATGATTCATCATGGGCGCTGAACCATAAAGGCAAGTCCAACGTTCGTCTCCAGGGCAAGAAATGCCGTGAAAATTTTTGCGATTGTCCTCTAGGAGTATATGTATAAGAAACATCGTGATAATAAGGAGCTAACTGTTGTGGCGCAATGCAAGCAAGGAATTTCACCCACTTAGCACAGGTTATTGGGAAAGATCATTTTAAGATGGGATGAATTCAGTATCTGCCCACATCCATGACCATCCTTCAGTTGCATTTTATTCTGTGATGCTGCCGAATTCATAGGGTGGGGTCACAATACTACATGCTTTCCCCTGTTATTTGTTTTCCTCATATATATTAAGGCCAAAATGGTATTAAAACAGTTAAAAAGGACAACAGAGTTCATCTTGAAAGAAAAAATGTTTTTGTGGGTATTCTTTGAAATTAAAAAAATGGGTGATTTTTGTAAAAGTGGTACGTGAAAATGCAAAAAAGGGTTTTGTTTTTACAGTTAATTTGTACCCGTTTTCATGTAAAAAAGTGGTCAAAATTGCTTAGAATGTACATGAAACACCTGCGAAAAGGGGGTATTTTTGACTTGGGGAACGATCATGCGTTACGACTTTGAATAGAAGTACACCGACACCACCGGGTTCCCTATATACATGGAACGGTAACGGCAGTGGTGACCTAATGATGGCTTGTTCTATACGTTCTGTTCAACTCAAAAATGGAAAATCGCAGATTAAAATTTACAGTTTGTGTGCATTTTGCATTGCCGTCTTTGTTTGTGCTCGTATTACGTTTAACAAATACACCCTCACTTTATGTCCACCATGATAACCCAATGTTCAGGGATTTGGCTGAATGGGAATGGGATATTCATAAAATTTGGCAGGCTTTCAATCTTGAGACTAAGGTCAGATGTCCTGTTGAAATTCGTTTTATTTGAGGACTTGAAGTAGTCTCCCACATATAACCATGTAATAAACTCCCCACGCAGTGGGTTTGTGTTTGTTTCCCCCTTTTTGTAGATTGAGGACATACAATTTCAGGTCATTTTACATAGAATTGGAGAATTGGACATTTTTTATAAACAATTTTGAAGACATTATACACAAGATGTAATTGTTTTGAATTTAAAAAAAAAAAAATTTCCGTATTTTTTTAAACATTTTCACCATTTTTTAATTTTGGGGAAAAAAAAAAAAAAAATTCAATTTCTTGAGATCAAATTGTTATGGATAAAGGTAAAAAGTGCAATCAAAAACCAGTTTAAGTACCAATTAATTTTATTTTTACCTAAAATCACCTAGAAAATATGCTCCCCAGAGCTTCAGTGGATCCTACTCTAATTGGCCTTCCAGTTTGGTTCAATTTGATGTCAGTAAATGGGACTACTCTTCTGTTACAATCTCTGTATACTTACCTTTCAATTTGAGGACAATTTTCCTGCACCAGATCATTTCAAATGACTCACATCCATAGAATTGGAGACTTGGACATATTTATATACATTTTGATGACATTATAACAACCTAACCATTTTTGAGGACATTATACTACAATTGAAGACATTTCTACATAACTTGAGGACATTTTCCTTAATTTGAGGCCATTCCTGCACGATATTTCAATGACTTTCAATCCTCACCGGTCTCAGATACATAGTCTATATAAGTACTAAGAGTAACATGTTCATGGAAGACAGGACTTTAATTAAGATCTGGTGTATATGAATGTCGTAAATATCAGCTCTCATGTGCTTGGTTTGGATTTAAACACCCAATTACACCAATATATAGTTTAACAGGTTCACACACATAACAGTGTCATTGCGATTTTGTGAGTGTTGTTAAACAAACAACTTGCATCAAAGGTCAAAATGGAGATCATTCATCGTGACGCGGAAGTTTTTTGACCACCACCCATGCTCCATGAGCAGGTCTTCCCTCATACCTCAAAGGGCAAGCTATTATTTATTTCTTATCTTTTTTTGGACTTAAGTTTTCCCTCTAACCTGAAAAAAATAATGAAATTTTATATTTTAATAAGGCATCGCGAGATTCGTACCCGAGACCACTGTATCAGAGGTCACTACTACCACAAGACCAAGCGAAGGATTGGTGTTGCCAGTTGCAGACATTCTAATCCTTGATAACATTTAGGAATAAATCACCACTGCTATTGTGGTCAGCACCCAATATAATGAATAACTCCACTCTGGAACGGTTGCCACACTTGCTCCAGAGATGATGGGTGGTCCAAATCTTCACACTCTGCAGTCATCATACTGTTTATCATAGCAAACCGACCTAATTGATAACCTTACTGTATGCTATTATGATTGGTGAATTGTAAGACCCATCCAATGTGTAAATAGTTACCGTATGATCTAGGAGTGAATGCGTTTGGACACTGTCCACGGTTTGACAAAATTTTTGAAAATCTCAAGCCTGAAAACAAAATTAGTTAGTTGAACATCCTCGGTGAAATCCCTATTAACTCCCCGGTGGTACTTTTCCTTCCCACAACAAAAATTGCCTAATTTTCTAGTAATAGCAAATCTTAGGAAGGATCAAGTAAAAACTCTCTACATAATCCAAGCAATAAAAGCCTTTTTGGCCAATGTATTCTGGGCATACTCAAGCATACCCAAAAACGAGTATGTCAATTCGGCTGCACTATACTACGGTCAATGAACCATGCCCCTGGAGCTGAGGCTATACATCCAGGTCAATGAACCATGGCCCTGGGAGGTGAGACTATTAGATTCGTGCGAGTGTTATTTGTTTGGCACAGCTTTTTCCATGTTCTTCAGAATCAGTGAAATTTGAAAAAGGCTTGAGAGAGAAACCCGAGCCAACACTGGAGTGTTTATCCAACGGTAAAAAGGAACAGAAAAAGAGTGTGGCTGTCAGAGAACACGCGAGGTGTTTTAGAAGAATGTTTAAGTGCTGAAGCAAAACCGACACGGGCTAGAGAGAAAAACAGAAGGAGCCTGCAAAGGTTTTAGACAGTCACTACTGTGTGGTGCTGTTGTAAAGGGTGCCTGGATCATATAAATACCTTAAGAAAATTATATCAACATGCATAGCAAGAGCGTGGATCTTGAAGAGGCCTGGCACACTGAAGACAGGCTGGGTAGACCAAACAGAGGCCAATGTGATGTGTGACAATGGACAACATTGAAATAAGGAATGATAAAAAAAATCATTAAAAAAGTGGGGTAGCTATGGTGTTATTAGCTACTTTGCATTGCTATAGTGTGGATAGTACAATCAACAGAACTCTAGCTATTTGCTCGTGTTATTACTGGTGTACTTCATTTTCTGGCATTGGTTGAAATTAAACACCCCCCCTCCCCGGGTGGGAAGGGGGAATTCACATTATGAAATGGATGTGGGTGTAAGGCTCACGCTTCCAAAACCAGGGCAAGGACAGAGTCCTGAAAAAAGGGATCTTTGGGTGAGAGACTGCCAAATTGCCCCATAGTAGGGGTTTCCCAAGTACAAATTTGCAAAATTTCCAAAAAATGGGATCTTTGGGTGAGATTTTTTGCAAAATTAAAAAAAAAATAGAGGTCTTTAAGGGCAAATTTTCCCCCAAAGTAGGGGTCTTTGGGTAACAGTGGTAAAAATTTTAAAAAAATAGTGTGTTTGGGTAAATGGTGAAGTTTTTTCCCCAAAATGGGGGCTTGGGTGACAAACAATGTGAACTGACTAGAGGGGGTCTTAACAGCCTTACATACATGTCACTTCCAAGATGGGAATCCACCCCTCCCCCCCCCCCCCCCCCCGGCATTTTATATTCTTTATGTATTTTCTGTTGCTGAGCTGCATATTATAGTAAACAGGAAATATGAACCAATAAGTTTCTATATTCTTTTTAAAGGACCTTTCGTGATTCTACCATCGTCTGTTGTGATTGCAATTCATTGGATAGTAAGAAATTTTAATCCCAGATTTTGACACCAATATTAAAGCTAATAGTTCATATGATAATAAAAATCTCACTACTTTTTTTTGTAAGTTAGATGGTTGAGTCTGTGGACCATAAAATTCTCCTTTAATCTTAATTGGTTTTACCTTTCCTCCTCATAAATCGCATTACATCATTCAAAATAGAAGCATAGCAGCTTTAACTCCATCTTATTTCACAGGTTCACGATCAGGCATTGCCATGGTAACACAAACCACCCTTGAACAAATTATATCAACAACGATGGAGAAAGCAACATTTAATCCAGATTTCCCCGATTTCCCCCCCCCCCATCCTATTTGAAAGATTCCCTATCTCGTGTTGCCAAGTACCATAAACCAACCATGTACAAATGCATTAGCTACAATATAGAAACTGACAAAAGACCTTGATTGTCTTTACAATTCACATTTGCTATGCTTCATATCAATTAAGCAATCAAGAGATGGACCGGAAACGAATTGGTGGAATTCTCATGGCGTCCTCATTAAATAAGCCAAAAGTGGGGATGTTGCCTGGTTCCGTTGTCTGCTTGTTTATTGTGAGATACAGGTGTTTTGTGGTAGCTCGTGCTTGCATTATATGCTGTTGAGATTTTTGTTCTTTTCCCCTCCACCTCTCAAGGGCCTACACTAAAAATAAATTTTTATTTCACTATAAAATGGGAAGAGTATTTGATTTTCCTCATAATGCAACAAGGTTTTTCAAAGAACACATTCAAAACGCATTCAAACCCACTTGACGTACTGGAAGTTGTATCTATGTTAATATCAGATGAAAAGCCTATTTTCTTTATTGTCATCCTGACATTTCAGCCTTCCTAATCCATTCTTTCCCAAGATAGAAAAAAATGGCCATTTTTAATGATAAAACCATCATATCAGCACATTAGCTGAGTGGCATTAAAAGTTATGCAGTACACTTCTCCATTAAAACCACAAGTTTTGCGTCCCATGATACTGTTGGAGAGTATATGCAAGTGCCAGGCTCTTATTCAAATAGGAACACAATACACACAAATCGGAACAACACCTTTTAATACTAACTTTTACAGTTCTATGGGCGGCACCCGACCTTTCAAGTAAGCGTTGGTCAGGCTATGTTTTTTGACCAAAAAAATCACAAATTATAAAAACAAATACTAATTCATGTTTTTTTTCAAATAATTCTTGCAAAAGTTGATTTGACATTCATACAACAAATTTAAAAGAACATCCCCAAACACCAATTCTGGATCAGTGGGTCCGTAGAATAGAGCATATTTTCCTTGTTTTTTTTGTGTTTTTTTGTAATATATTGTGTTGCCTTAGGTAACTTTATTATAATTCACGATCTAACTTTCTCTGTTTAAAATCAACCTTCTCTAGACAAACAGAAATACTGATGCAAAGATTGGTCCTGAAAGAATTTCCAACAATAAGCATGAATTTCTTTCCCAATTAATTATAGCTACCTCCCAAAATGAGCTGAACCACATGGCGGAGATAAGGATACATTGCCTTGGCTTGCATTTCCCTGTAATCAAGCCCCAAAATGGGATGGAAACAGTGCACACCTTAAAATCCTAGTGTCACTCACAAGCATCACCCTGCCCCCTTCCATTCTACTTCCTTATCCCTAAGCCAGGCCCCTATGGGAAATAAAAGCCCAAAAAGCTCGTAATGAAATTCTTTGTGGAACTTGATAACGACAAAATGAATTCGGTAGCTTCGGTAGCAAACATCTGGCGTAGCCATCATAACCAAAGCCGGCCTAGTCGGTATTGGTTTCATCCAGGGAGCGAGCCAACAAATTACCGTTTAATTGTTTTGTCTTCTCAAATTTACCTTGTAATGTGGACAGAAATGATCCACCAGGCATATAGTTTTTGGTGACTTCAAATGATGACGTTGATTTCATGCGGCAACGTTAGATTGATGTTTGAAATTGTTATTACCTTTTTGTGTGTTCTAAATTCGTAACCGTGAATTTGTTTTTATCGACTCGAGGGAGGCTAAATGAAGGGAAATGGAAGATGAAAGGGAATAAATAAAGAGGGGAAAGTAAAAGAAGACCGGGTGGTTTAATGGACAAATTTATCGCAAACTGCATTTATTTTATGGCATTTCAAAACCTGCTTCTCTTTTAACACTTTGTAGTTGACCTTTATGGGTCCAATTAAATCTGAAATTTTATAATGATCTGCTTTATTGATCGACTGTGATATCAAGATTTGAATTCAAACTGGTTCCAGCATGCCTAATCCTATGTCTGAGGGTTTGAGAGGTTTCTCAATAGGTAATGCATTCAAAATAAAAGCATGGAGAGGAATTCTTACTTAGCCAGTAGATAGTATGTTTAGACTAGAGCATCCTTTGGAGTTCAGTCAGCAATTTTGTGCCATTTGCTTGCAGGCCAGCATATAAGGATTACATTGGTAGTATGTGTGTGGTAAAAATGTTAACACTATGCATGTATGTGTGTGCATGCGCATGTGTGTGCGTGTGTGGTAAACCTGCACTTACTGGAACTTGTTCTCTTGTACGCAATACTTGATAATCTTCATACTTGGACAGGAGAACACTGGCCCAAGACTCATATGGGGTGTGCACAGATTGCCCTCCAATGACCCTGTGCGACTTTTGACCTTATTTGTAAACTGCATTGGCAGACAATACATGCATTTCAAGGAACCCCATTTTTTTATTTGGCCTAATAATTGTTATGGTAGAGGTTAGCTTTATGCTGATATTGTGTTAGGTCATAAAAGTTGCTATGTCTATGGTTAGGGAAAACAGTTTTAACAAGTATGAGTATGAGTGTGTATGTGTTTCTGTGCATGTGTGTGTATGCATGTGAGTGCGTACATGTATTTGGATGAATGGGTGGGCTAGTGAACGTCAATGGGTATGCGTGTTTCATATTGGAGAGTGGGTGGGTGTTGTGAGTGTGATTGTTGTGGGTGGGTGGGTGTGTGTAGGTTTCTTGGGACTATTGTATCTATACTCCAACTCATAATTTCCTGGACTTCATAAACGTGCACGTATCTCATCATGTGAATTGCATCTACGTGCCATCTGATGGTGCGTTGTTTGGATTGAGTAGTAACACGTCCAAGAAATTATGAGCCAGAGTATAGCAGCATTGTGCCATATGTCGTGGTCACTCTAAACAGCCAGGCATTAACTTTGTGCTGTCTAATAGGGAGAACAAAGCCATGTCCCAGGTAGCCATTAACCCGAGATGGTTATCGGGAAGAGAAGGTATCAGTAGCTTCCCACAATGCATTGCCTCCAATGGAAGTTTTTGTACAGGTAGTCATGAGAATCGTTAGAGATGAAACATTCTTAAAATGCAAGTTTGTGATCAGTACTGTCATTTTAGCCATGTTTCATCTCTAACGATTCGCATCAGTACATGTACAAAAACCTCCATTGGAAGCAATGCATTGTGGAAGCTACTGAAATCTTCTCTTGTTAGCGGGTGATAGTAACCTACATTGATCCTCAGAAGATTCAGAGACAGAAATGCTTGATATTTCCTCCCATCCACTGCAATGCAGTAGTTTCAAGGCCTCTGGACTGTTCCCGGTTAGTTCTTTAGAAAGGGTACGAACACGCTTATTTTCGCTGATTACCAATAATACAAACGAACGAGCAGGCAGATGCTGTTTTCGCACTTAAAGCGTCCACCGGTGAGCTCGCTGATTCAAGATGGCCGTCCGACCTCTAGCCTTTTATTACTCTGTTGATGTGTATTCAGGACAAGACTAAATACAATCTGATAATATATTTGTTATACCATCAAATGTCCATGAAGCAATCAAACTACTTCAGCCCTACGATACTGCTTAGTACAAAATGGTGAACATGACTTTGTGCAAAAAAAGTCTAACATTAATTAACAAATGGCATGTTCCACCTTAAACCAGTGAACATGATATATAGATGTCTGGATCCTGGGTCATTGTTGTCTGTTGTGTTAACTCTACCACATCTGTAGATGAGTTGGTAAATTCTCAGCCATAAGTAGACTCAAATAGCCACGTCTAAATAGGTGTTCCACATGCCATGGCTTCACGTTCACCCGGCTGTAGTGTTAGTCTTGTCGCACCCGGCATCTACTCTATATTTAACTGTTATCGATTGGTCAAAGCAAAGGCTAATAGCTCGGGATAACCAGTGGGCATTTAGTTGTAGGAAGAGTAAATACACGGAGAATATCTTCTCGGCCGAGGTGGAATTCCTTGTGCTTGGTACCGGAGTCACGATTTTTAGACAAAATTTCAAGGTAAATTTATTGACCAATGGTGTAATTTCAGAGTATGGTTTCCTCTGAGGATATTAGCAATTTTGGACTCCCGATTGGATTTCAACAGGAATCTGATCAGATTTGATTTTTTAAAAAAAAAAAAAAATAAATAATATTTAATAATTTCAATGCCATATATTTACATTATATTAAAAAACGTTTTTTAAGGGATCCATATCTTTGTGAGGACATTTGAGAAGAGGCATAAGAGCTGATTTTAAACAAATAGTAGGAAATTTCCCACTTGGGTCAAGGACTCTGCCTTTTTTACCATTGTGCTAGCACCAGGTTACTAGCTAGACGCACGAGACATGTAGTCCAATTGTGTGTGTGTTTGTTATCAGGGCTACATTCTTATCGTATGGTGACAAAATTTGGAAAGTGGGTAGGGGAGAGCGCCGAGTTCAGGGACGTATAGAGCGATCTCCCAAAATCGGGGTGTAACTTGTCCGTTTGGAGCGTTTTTTACAATCAAAGTCCAGAAATTTTAGCTTGAAAGTCATCAAGCCTTGTGTGCTTTTTCTATGGTGGATGGCGTAGGCATAGCATTGAGGCAAAGTAATTTACAGTGCGCAACTCTATGCTCAAAGAAAGGGCCTTCTGATTCTGGTATATATCTTTCAAGTTAACCATTTCACTAATTAGCTTGAAGATTTACGACTAAGTTTTAGCACTTTAGGCATTTGACCTTACTTAACAGGTCCATGGTCACACTCCCTTCTCACCTCTGGAAGAGGGAAGATTTGAACAAAACTATGTTTTTAAACCATATTTTTTTCTTTTTAACATTTTCAAGTAGGCCGTTCTTCTTAATAACCATAATGTTAACTTAAAAAATGTGTTATTAATTTAATCATGGTCTCATTATTCAGAAACTTCATTGCTTTAAGTCATTTACTACAATCAATTCCCCCACACATTCGATGTGAAAATTAAAGAGCTGCCAAAAATTGTTATCTGGTTTGGGTGGAAAGAGGAACATACCAAGGAATTAGGGGTTGTCCTTGAAATCTTCATCCCAGATTAAACTTTCAGTATAGTCACTTGACCCTGGGGAAACTTGGGCCATACATGGTTTCAACTTTTAGACTTTCAACTAAGCTATGGTAATTTATATTATTTCAAGTTCATTTCAATCTTCTTTAGGACCTTGACCCGTACACACTATCACAAAATCTCTTAATTCGGACTAAGCGTTAACGAAGATTAAAAATTTGACAAGTATAATGTGTACGCTCTGACCTTATTTAATCGAAAGATTAATTTTGCTTAATTCAACGAAGCAAATCAGCTTCTTTCCAATTAGGGAATGGTTATTTCGATTAGGAGATTCACTAGTGTGTACACACACTTCGTTGAATTAGATGGTGATGTGTATTGGCTTACATACAAGCCATTTCCAGTAGGCACCTTGTTTCAGATTTGTTGTTTTCTATGTGGACGCAATTGTATCCTAATTAAGTGTATGTGTGTCCGCAACGCTTTATGAAACTAATCAAGATTACTAATCTTCGTCGAAAAATAGGCAATTTGCAGTGTGTACGGGGTCTTAGTTGTGGGAGTTATAGCTGAACAATACTTGTAGTCAGAAAAAGTAGTAGGGGGCCTATTACCAAGAACACATAATTTGTTTTTGAAACATATAAAATATACAAATAGTGAATACTCTCTCTATATATATATCACAAAAAACTATTGAATCAGGGCCCTTAGATAGTTAAATGCTGTATCTTTTTAATGTGGCAATGAAATATTGTAAAAACTAGACAAGTGATATATAGCCTATTTAATAGAGATTCAAAATTGTCTTTTCACACTATATTTATCGTCATATCAAATAAGAAACATTAAATTTCTACGACCTATTCGATTTTTCACTTGGATCTTGGAGAATTTGTAATGAAACTGTGAATGTTTTTTTTGTACCCCAACTTTGTATGTCCTGGCATAAGAGTAGAGGCCCCGGTGGTTGTAACTAATATTGACATGTGTACTGCCATGACGTCCCTTTTTCGCGTGACAGTCTGTTCGTGAACATAATTACGCGGATTTGTAAAAGGTCCTTTTTGTCGACGATTGTACTCAATATTTTTGAAAAAGGTAAATTTTTGTTGAATACGAAAATGTGACATCCTAGAAATTTACCAAATTCTCGGCTTAAATATCCAGTATAATTTTGGTTATGTTTTTTTGCCCCAAAATATTCGACAACTCAATCCCTAGGACTAGTCCGCTGAAAGTTCAAGTCCGAATCACCGTTTGTTTACATTCATGTCATCGTGTAAAGGCAGGGGCTTCCCAAGGGTCTTTTGTTACCCCAACTCTGTGCCCCAGGTTTAGAGGACCGATGTTCCATGGTCTTTATATCAAGCGAATCATAATGCAGCCGGTCTGTGGAACCATGACAAGCAGGGTACCCTTGAATTCATCATGGTGCTGAACCATAAACGTCAAGGGGCCACGTTAGTTCGAAAATGCCGGCGAAGCGAAGAATTTGTTGGAATCAGGGTCAATTAAGTGTGTGTATTGCGGATATGTCCTCCAGGAGTATTAAATGTGTTATATTGAAAAGGGCCTTGACTTTTCTTCTGATTTAATTGTGTTGTATAAGAAACGTCCATGATAATAAGGAGCAACTGTTTTTTGTAATTTGTGAATGGTTGTGGCGTCATGCAAGCAAAGCATTTAGTGAATTAACTCCTGAAGTGTTTCCCCACAGATTTGACTATTTTGAAATGGGGACCAATTCAATGTTACTTTAAGGTTAGTTTGAATTCAGTGTACTTTCTGTTATTTGTTTTCCTCGTATATTAGGCTTTAAAGATGGTATTAGAAACAGTAAAAAGGATAACAGAGTCATCTTTGAAAAGCAAATAGTTTTTGGTGTGTTCTTGAAATGTCAAAAAAGGGGTGATTTTGTAAAAGTGTTGTAAAGTGTGACTTGAAATGCAAAAAAAAAAAGTGGTTTTTAAAGGTTTATTAATTTGGTACCCGTTTTCATGTAAAAAGGGGGTCAAAAATTGCTGAGAATGTATTTGAAACTACGCGAAAAAGGGCCCCGTATTTTTTGACTTGGGGGTACGATCATGCGTTACGCCTTTGAATAGGGAAAGTGGACACCACCCGGGGTAGAGACAATGTTTACCATTTTACAAAAGTCAAAATTCTGTTTTTTTGTGTTCCACTTTTACAAAACCCGATTTTACCTGATTTTCTGTTAATATGAAAAAGCAATGAAAAAATGACCATATCACAGTCTAACGTACTGTGGAGAGACAGTCATTGAGTCATTGGGAGTGTTCTCAAAGTTGGCCTTCCACGCCTGACTCGCCTGGTGTTACTAAAAATTCTCGGAGATTACAACAGTACAATTGAACAGGAACAAACGCTTTGAAAGCTAATTCAAGACTGTGCATTTGAAGGTGATTTAAGTTCATGTCAACAAACCATATTTCTGTAATTGCAAAGAGGCATTTTCACTTATACAAGTTTTGAGAAGGCTGTAGATTACCTGATGTTCATAGCCAAGGGTTACATTGCATCGTTGATGCTCTGTTTAAACACATTACCTAAAACATCATTTACTAAAATGCAGTTTATGCATATTAAATCAGCCACAGATGCTCCTAGCACATAATGACAAAAAAGAGAGAATTTTAAAAGTAATCGACGGCACACTCTCATCAAATATCTTTAGTATCAACCCATATTCCAAAGTCCAATTCTATTAATCCAACTTTGTGAATCTTTCCCAATACCGGAATCAATTTCTACAGTTACGGATTGCCAGAGCCTGTCGGTTGTGTCAATACGGGAACTTGTTGAGCGAGGCAAATCTGCCTCGTTTGCTCCGCCTCTTTTACAGTTACAATAGCATTCTAATTAGAGTTAAAAATGCAACAGAAATCTTTCTGCCCGAGGTGGAAATTCCATTGTGCGGTACCGGAGTACGATCTAAGACAAATTTCAAGGTCAAGTATGATCATGGTGATAATTTCAGAGTATGGTGTTTCCTCTGGGATTTAGCATTTTTTTGACCCCGATTGGATTCCAAACAGGAATCTTGATTCGATTTGATTTTTGGGGCGAGAATTGAATTCTAAATAATATTTAATAATTTCAATGCCATAATTTAAGTATATTAAAAACTTTTTTTTAAAGGGGATCCATCTCTTTTGGACCTTTGAGAGAAGAGGCTATAAAGGCTTTTTTTAAACATAGTAGGAAACTTTTCCCACTTGGCAGACTCTGCCTTTTTTTAACCCTTGTGCTAGCACGGGTTATTAGCTATGACGCTCTGAAGAGGAAGGTAGTCCCAATTTTGTGTGTTGTTTTGTTATATCAGGGCATACATTTTCTTATCGTATGGTGACAAAAATTTGGAACGTGGGTAGGGAGGATGCCCGAGGAAGGGACGTTATAGAGCGATATCCCAAGGGGGGTAATTTGTCCGTTTGGAGCCGTTTTGTACACTCAAAGTCCAGAAATTTTAGCTTGTAAAAGTCATCAGCCTTGTGTGCATTTCTATGGTGGATGAGCGAAGGCATCCAATTGAGGCAAAGTTATTTACGTGTGCAACTCTATGCTCAAAGTTAAGGGCCTCTTGATCATCTGGTATATGTCTTCAAGTAAACATTTCACTAATTAGCATTGAAAGATTTACTACCATGTTTTAGCACTTTAGGCATTTGACCTAATAACAGGTCCATGGTAACACTCACTCTACCTCTGGAAGAAGGGAATATTGAACAAAAATATGTTAAACAGATCTATTTTAAAATTTCACGTAGGCCTCTTCTTAATAACCATAATGTAACTTAAAAAACTGTTTATAATTTAATCATGTCTCATTATCAGAACTCATGCTTTAGACATTTACTACAATCAATTTCCCCCACATGCTATGTGAAAATTAAAGAGCTTGCAAAAAATTGTAATCTGGTGTGGAAGAGGAACATACCAAGGAATTAGGGTTTGTCATTGATATCTTCATCCAGAGTAAACTTTCAGTTCTAGTCAATGGACCTGGGCACGTGACCATACTGTTTCAACTTTTAGACTTTCAACTAGCAGTGGTTATTTATATTTTCAAGGCATTTTCATCTGCTTAGGACTCTTAGACCCCTTTACACACTATCAAAATCTCTCTTAATTCGACTTAAGGTTAACGAAGATTAAAAAATTTGACAAGTATAGTGTGTACGCTTCTTCCCGTATTTCAACGAAGATAATTTGCTTAATTCAACGAAGCAAATCAGCTTCTTTCCATTAAGGGAATAGTATTTCGATAAGAGATTCAATGTGTGATACACACACTTCGTTGGAATTAGAGGTGAGTGTATTGGCCTTAAATACCAAGGCCAGATTTCAGTAGGCACACTTGTTTCAAGATGTTAGTTTTATATGTGGCCGCCAATGTTCTAATTAGGTATAGTGTGTACGCACGCTTATTAACTATCAAGATTAAATATCTTCGTCGAAATAAGCAATTTTGCAGTTGTGACGGGGTCTTAGTTGGGAGTTAGTAGCTGAACAATACTTTAGTCAGAAAAAGTTATGTAGGCCTACCCTTTCAGAAACATAATTTGTTTTTGAAAAATATAAAGATAACAAATAGTGAATCCTCGCTATATATATATATCACAAAAAACTTGATCAGGGCCCTTAGATATTTAAATTATGTATCTTATTTAATGTGGCAATGAAATATTGTTAAAATAGCCAAGTGACTATATAGCCTATAATAGAGATTCATTGTCTTTTCAAACGATATTTTATCGTCATATCAAAATAAGAAACATAATTTATACTACCTAATCGAGTTTTACGTGGATCCTTGAGGAAGTTGTAATGACACTGTTTGTGAATGTTTTTTGTACCCAACTTTGTATGTCCTGCATCGAGTAGAGACCCCGGATGGTGGTCACTAAGAATGACCATGTGTACGCATGAGGTTCCTTTTTCGCGTGCAGTATTTAAAGTATGTTCGTGAACATATGTACGCGATTTTGTTAAAAAGGGCCTTTTTGTCGCGATTTGTACTCAATAGTGTTGAAAAAGGTTAAATTTTTTGTGAAAGTACGAAATGTGAAATCCTAGAAATCTTACCAATTTCTCGCTTATGTTAATCCAGTATTAGCATTTTTGTTATGTTTTTGCCCCAAACTATTGACACTCAGTCCTAGGACAAGTCCGCTGATGAAAGTTCAAAGTCGATCCCCCGTTGTTTACATTCATGTCATCTGTAAGCAGGGGCTTCCAAGGTCTTTTGTTACCCCAACTCTGTGCAACAGGTAGAGGACCGCTGATTCAATGGGTCTATATCAAGCGATATCAGAATGCAGCCGGTAGGTGTGGAACCATGACAAGAAGGGTACTCTTAATCAGCATGGTGATGACCATAAAGTCAGGGCACGTTAGTTCTCGAAATTGCCGCGAACTGCGAAGAATTTGTGGTGCTGGAATCAGGCGGTCAAGAAGTGTGTGTTGCGACTTGTCTCCAGGAGTATAAGGTTATATTGAAAAGTGCAGTGACCTTTCTCTGATGTAATTTTGCTGTATAAGAAACGTCATTATAATAAGGAGCTAAAGTTGTATCCTTGGTGCATGGTGTGCGTAATGCAAGCAAAGCATGTAGTTGAATTAACTCCGAATTGTTAACACCAGATTTGATGATTTTCGAAATGGGACAATTCAATGTACGTAAGGTTATTTGAATTCAGTGTACTTTCTGTATTTGTTTTCCTCGTATATAGGCTTAAAGATGGTAATTAGAACAGGTAAAAAGGATAACAGAGTTACTCTTTGAAAAGAAAATATGTTTTTGTGTGTGTTATTGAAATGTCAAAAAAGGGGTGATTTTGTAAAAAGTGTTGTAAAGTGTTTTTTTTAATTTTTTAGGTTTTTTCTTTTTTTAATTGGTTTTTAAAGGTTAATTGTACCCGTTTCATGTAAAAAAGGGGTCAAAATTGCTGAGAATGTACTTGACAACTACGCGAAAAAGGGACCCGTATTTGTGACTTGGAACGATCATGCGATTACGCATTTGAAATAGGAACGCACCACCGGGGTAGAGACCAAAGTTTACCATTTACAAAAGTCACATTCTGTTTTGTGTTCCATTTTACAAAAACGATTTTTTGCAACCTGATTTTTATGTTAATTGAAAAATCAATGAAATGACAATATCACAGTATAACGTACCTGTGGAGAGATCAGTCATTGAGTCATGGAGTGGTCACAAAAGTGGACTTCCACGCCTGACTCGTTCGGTGGGTACTAACCATCTCGAGATACAACAGACATTTGACAGAACAAACGGAATTTGAAAGCTAATAAATGGACGGTGCCTTTGAAGGTGATTTAAGTATCCATGTCAAACGATATTTTGTAATTGCCAAAGAGGGCACTTTTAACTTTACAAAGTTTTTTGAGACGTGCTGTAGATACTGCTGTATCATAAGCAAGGGTTTACATGTATCGTTGATGCTCTCGTTTAAACAACAACCTAAAACACATCAATACTAAAATGCATTTATGCATATAAATCAGCCCACAGATGCTCCTAGCAAACATAATGACAAAAAAGAGCATTTTAAAGAAGCGGACAGGCACACTCTCATCAAATATCTTAGTATCAACCCATATTTCCAAAGTACAATTTCTAGTTAATCCAACTTGTGAATCTTTCCCAAACCGAATCAATTTTCTAAAGTTACGGATTGCCAGAGCCTGTCGTGTTCCATACGGGGAAAACTTGTGAGCGAGCAAAAATCTGCCTAGTTTGCTCCGCCTCTATTTACAGTTTACAATTTAGCATTATAGGTAGAGGTAAAGCAACAGCTGTTGCCTGAAATCTTTGCTGCAGTGGCATGTCAGTTATAGAATTGAGAGTTTGGACCAAGTCGTCAGTCTAGCTGGGGCAGGTATTCCGATGGAGCTCTGGTGTCGAGCCCCAGGATCAAAAAAATAAGTGTGATTTAAAGACTGGCACTCAAGGTACAAATTAGGCCCAGGATGTTCATGACATTTTTAAGGCAACAATATAGCGTTATTCCATCATACCTGCATCAACTAGATTTGTCAAAGTTATTGATTTATTACGTTTTGAGATTATATCACTCAACTTCTAAAAATATATAAAGTCAAGATAATAGTGACAAATGTTTATAAAATAATTAAGAGGCAGGGCCCTTAGCCAAAATGCAGGACATGGTTTTTGTCAATTTACCTGAAAACTACACAGGACTTAAAAGTCAGTTGGCCTAAGCAGTCGCAGTTTAGTCTGTTATCAGAGTGATGTCATAAGTCTTCACATCAGTGTTGACAAATGTAAGTGCATACTATGTGGTGTGTAGTCATGAAGAATGGTTGACTGCGAGAATGTTGGTATTGGTGCACATACTATAGTTTAATTAAGATTTGTGAGGATAAAGGCTGTGAATTTTCCCCAGATAATGCACCAGCAAGAAACAAAATGCGGAAAAGTGAGGTTACAGTAGGACAATGGACTGACTTAAACACTACGGCTCTAGGGAATGCATCAATGTTGTATCATTTAAAGTGTGCCGTACCTTACAGATTGCTAAAATTGATAATCTAAGTGCATCTAAAAGTGCCCAATGGTGATGAAGTGTGAATTGAGAAAGAGTACTGCTTTTCTTTGTACCATATCCAGGATATCAATTGAATTACATTACATAATAGGTCTAGGATCCAGGCTAATCGCACCTTGTTGTCTCTCAGTATTTTTGTCCAAAATTTAGTACTATTTATTCGTAATCCATAAGAGTGTACACCTGCCTTTATAGCCAATTAACTTCTAGTGAATGGGCCCCCCTCTATACTCGTTCAATCTCAAGTTTGAGGGTGGTTCCGCCACTGCGCATGTTAGAATTTGCACCCTAGAAAAACGCTTGCGCTGACCTTGGAAAATGATACACCAGTATGAATGCAGAGTCACGTCGGCAGCGCCCTTCAACTTAAGACCGGAAACAAACTATGGTACTTCGGCCATCTGTAATGACACTGATGCCTGTCTGATGGAATAGATAGAGAAAGCAAGGAAGATGAATCCTTAGTTTGTTTTATCCCCATTAATAAAAGTGCTTATTGATTAACTTCTAAATTGGTTTTCTCTTTCGCAGACAGAGGGGTCTTGTGTGCAAAGAATAACAGATCAGATGGCGCCTGTCAAGAGAGAATCGTCACAATTACCGGCTCACCTGAGTCAATACATACTGCATTCACACTTATAACAAAAAAGCTTGAAGAGGTTAGTACAATCAGCATGCTAATTCCTATTTGGCTTTAAAATTACATTCTCTAGTGTTTCCAAATAAGTGCTTCTTCCATACTCTGACATTCTGAGTCTTCAAGTAGTTTACTCATCAGCTGATGATATTCTAGGCGATTTATTTACTCCTGTTGTCTGAAAAGAGATAAGGTTATGCATACCACAAATATTTATCATACACAAATTTGTAATTATCCTGCTCACTCTGTCAGCAGGTGGGCATAGACTGAGGTGAGTTCGCTTCTTCGATTAGTCTCTATGGAAGGGGGTTCTCAATAGTCCTTACAATGTGCACATAAATGAAAAAATGTAGGGGAAAGCACCAAACTTGCTATTTCTCAGTGTATTCCTAATGTAGTTCTTTGTTTTTCGAGTGTCAAAGCGCCAATCAGTAATTGCCCAAAAGCCGCAAATTGGCCGAACGTGCCGCTAGTTGAGAATCCCTGTTCTATGAAGCCATGATCAGTCATTTTACAAATTTCGATGCCAATTTTGTTCATGAGTAGTGGTATTACATGATAAATGATATCAACAAATTTAGTATTGGACCTCAGAGGACCTTTGAGGGCATATGACTTTCACTCATTGTTATGTATTGGAGGTTCCAATTGGGACAGTAAAGTAAAACTATTTGAAGCTGCTTTTTTCAAGAGTGGAATTGGGTTAAAGGGTGGGACTATGCAGTCATTAATGGTATGATTAACGGTTAGCCACTAGCCAATACACTAATCCTAGCGGCACCACAACCAACTGAGTATAGCAAAAGAAATAAAATGGGATCTCAACATTATTCACCAAAAAACATTTGCCTGTTTAAAAATGTTTCCATATAGAATGTCACAAGGGCCTTACTACAAGAACTTTTAAAACAACAGTCCACAAAATCAAATTAAACCTACTTGGGAGCATAATTTTATTTTCATTTGACGAAAATCGTTGATAGTGACTTTTGGTTTACATAAAATAGCTGTAGCACCTTCTGAGAGCCACGTAAAGTAGTGTCATCTTGTGAAGATCTTCCAGTGTTAAGCTTGTTAGAAGCCTGTCATCTTTATTTGGCCAATGTTTAGATAGGCTTATAACCTCTATCTCATATTTACACGCATTCCTTCAATATTTAGGCTAAGTGTCGCGCACATTTAGCATCCGCCTGCTGTTGTTTGCATTTCCCCTCACTTCCGAAACCATTCAAAATTAATGGGGGGGAAGCGGGGTTGTTTTGTACTCGCTATCATTGATTTCAAACTAAGTAATGAGGAAGCAAATTTCTTGGAATTCCAGTTGAAACATTGGTTAATCTTTACTATTTAGATTACAACTTAGACAAAGAAGAAAATCCTGTTTAGGGGTCCCATAGATAGCGAAGAGTGACCAAATTCGCCGTTTTGATATGTGGCTTGATCAATTTTGCAAACAAAAATGGGTGTCTTTGTTCATTAAATACAAAAAGGTTCGCTCCAAAAAAAAGTATGACGTAACCCCCAAAAAGAGGTGTTTTAAATTATTTTACAGCATGATTATTTTTGGCTAACCCTATCACCTATTTTCATTTCATTGTATTTTGGAAAAAACGCAGGTTTACTTGCATAATAGCGGTGCTACGGAATATTGTGTAAATATGGGCAATGGTTCCCCTTAACCATAATAGAAAAAAAATGTGAGTAGATGGAAATCAATTTTTCTGTGACGAAAACTCTTTTTTGCCTACAGAATTGACGTCAATAATAATGGGTTATACCAGATTAGATTGGTAGGAATACTTTGTACGGGACACTATGAAGTTATTTTGATATTTTGTTCAATAAATTTCCAATACTGGTTGCTTGGCTGTCAATTCTTTGATCGATACATTACTTAAATGTATAGTAAGTGAAGACAGGAACTTGGGTGCAGTCGGGTCATAGGTTTTCATTCGCTGCCTCAATGCTTGATGTATCAAAGGTATGGTTTTTCCTCTATTTTTTGCTAATTAGTCAAGGTTCTGGTCTCGTGGATCTGCCAATGTACTGTAAAGCACTATTCTGCTTGGGGACAAAATGGGCAAGGGAATTAACACTCTTCAATTGAAATTTATCCAACAGTCTTATTGTGTGTAGCATAACAAAACTAATTCTTTTTCTAAAATCCTGTTTTGTTCACAATGCCACCATGCTCAACATTTACTTACAAAATAAGAAATGCCATTTTTACTTCCTTTTGGGAGATTTTCTTTGAAGGAGATCCATGCATTACTTGCCGAATTTTTACAATTTAAGAGCCATTGATCAAGGAAAGTATCCTAATACATGGCAGCACACAGATTAACACACGCAGGACGCTATTTGGCACTTACGACCTCCTTCTTGCACACACCACAACAGATACCTTTTAGCAGCATTTTGGGCAGCTAACAAGGTTTGATTTTAGTTGGTACATCAAAAAGGAACTGAATTTGAAATAAAGACCCGTACACCATCAAATTTGTATTGTAGATTAAACAGTACATACAGGTGAGATACATACTTTCCAATTACGGTGATTTGAGTGAGCTTAAACGTAGTAACCTTCAGGTCAAGTCTTATTTCAGTGGGCCTTGACATTCACACACCCAGAGAGGCTAGGCATTTTATTAAAGGCATTCAGTGATTTGCTCAACAAGAAAATCGAAAAATTCATCAAAATCAGGATTTTTGCATTTCGTAACAGTTAAGTATCCTAACTACCCACAAGTTATATACCAAAGGCACCCGAATAGGACCAAATTGGATATTTTAGTCGTTATTGTCCGAACGGACAATTACTACAAAACGTAATTGAATGGGGGTGGTTCATATTTTGACATTGCTGTTTTCTTCTGTTCTATCAATTTTTTGCTTGGATAAAGTAACTGTGGAATTATGTGGATTTTCTTCATTTTAAGATATTCCTGTAAATTAAAAATTTGGACTCTTTCGGGCATATCACGGGACAGGTCTTTAATATTTTGTATAGCATAAGCTGTGCAGTGGCAGGTGATCTATGGGTATAAGAAGTCCATCATGATGAATTGTAGCTGGGCCCAAAACAGTCATGAGGTAAATGATTTTACCTTGAATGGACCAAGGTGTTGGGAACAGTTAAAGGAAATGCCAGTTGAATGAAAGTTTCCCAGAAAATTTACTGGCATTATTGGGAAAATGGTCATGGTTTTAAAGGGGCATTTCATGATCCACTAGCCTCATCTCCTGACTTGCCTTTAAAAAAAGTTTTGAGATTTTGTATCATCTGAAACTGTTGGCCTACGTATGCATGTTGGTCTAATCTTACATGCAAATTCGATCTAATCTGGAAGAAATGTAATTTTGTATTTTTCTTTCACAAAAATGGACAATTACAACACAGTGGCCATTTGGCACCGTGATACAAAAATTTGTCATAATACTCAAATTTTGGAGAACTTTTTTCATGAATATTAATGAATAATAAAACAAAGAAATGACATGCTACAATCTGTTCAAAATTGTTGGAACACTTGTGCAGATTTGGTTCCCGCGTCCCCTCAATTTCATGTGATGGGGGCACGATACAGTTGAGCAATCTCGCACCATAATATTTTCAACACCTGATTGGAGGGGATGGGGAGGGGAAGAAAGAAAGTTATAGTTACAATGCGTTTCAAGACTATGACCTCCTCCATAGCTACCAATATTAGCTAGTGTTCCAAGGACTTAATGAACAAGATTGTAGGATCACAAGAGTACATCTTAAAGGAAAATTCAACAATATTTGGGACACTTTAAGTGTCTGGTTTTTTGTCCTTGTCCGGCTTCTATACATCCCCTGCCTCTAACTCACCTCTTCCCTAACTCGACATTGCCCTGATCATAATTCAAACAAACTCGAATGAGGACAGTACAAGTGGACAAAATAAAAGACATGAAACCTGACCGAAAATACACACTCTAAAAACAAAGATTTTTTCTTATATAATTTTAAATGTTTCATTGAAAATCATCTACAACATAATTACTACCATACAACCCATTATAGCCCCACCTACAGTACACACACACACCACAGCACGAGCTGACAATTGCTTTCTTAGCATGTATTTGCAGGTGGACTACTCAAGTTAATACAGTAATTGCAGATTCTAATTAAAATACCATTTGCGTTCATATAGACATCTGTTTAAAATTCATTAAAAAAGATGAGTTCCTAGTTCAGCTTCCTTTATAAGCCAATTGATTTGAATGTCAGTTTCATGTTGTGAAAGACAAGCTATTTGGGGAGGACATTTTTTTCATTCATCATATTTGGCTCTCTTGTTTGCCCCAGATGTACAATCTTTTATAAATGTTGCTATTCACCAGGTGTTGGTTTCACAGCAATACAGAATGGCCAGCATCTTCGTTTTGAACTGTCCCGCTAGTTTTCGGGGCTGCTGACAGCGAGGGCGCGGGAGCTCATCAATTAAATGAGCACCTGCGTGCGTCTATTAATCAAACACGGTGGTTTCGCAAAAACATCCGTCGTGCACAATGCGCGGAGTCCCTATTCCCAAATCACAGGGGCTATGTTTTAGGTGTTTGTGCCATAACTGTTTATTCAGGGCTTTGGCCGAGAGTGTGAGTGTCTGCGCTCTAAATTGCACCATCAAAGTTGTCAATTTTTCGCATGATCCACCGATTTGTCCCCAAGGTTAAATCAACGGGATGGTTGGTCGGCGTATATACAGGCCAACCCACACTCTGTAATAAGGGGATATCACTGGTTTTTTAAGTGCTTGGTTAAATGGGGGGGGATTGTGGTGGTACATGCGTGAGGGTTTGCTCTATCTTGAAGCATATAGCCACACTTTGTTTAATAAATTTATCAAAAGGACTTTGCAAGAAAGGCTTCAAAAACTACTGATCAGTACTTCTCTGGCTGGTTTGTCAGTCCTGTTGCATAGTCACTTCTTGTCCTATTAGATACCGGGTTCAAATTTACATCACCATTTTGGGCCATGCACCAGCTCAACTCTCTACATTTACACAAGCAGATGAAAGCATAAAACAATTGGTTTTAGATTGGTCTTGAAGCTTTTATTGTAAGAAAATGTCTTCAAGTTTCAAGGTTTTCATATGAGGGAAAATCTGTCTTCGTATTGGACTGGTAGAACGATGTCCCGGCTCCAATTCCAGTAGGTTTGTCTCTTTGAATTTATTCCGGGTTTTCAAATTCTGGATTTAGGTTAAAGCTGATTAAATCAAGATTCTGAATTCTCTCCTCCCCATGATTCGTTTCGAATTGGGCAAACGAATCATGAAGTGGTCTCTCCTTCCTTAGGAGGGGATGTTAAGCTGTAGGTCCCATGTACAGAGTGGCATTATGCGGTAACTCAGTCCCTGGCTGTCTCTAAACTGCTCCTGTGCTGTTGGATAATCATTATGAAAGTGCAGATAGGCCTGCACCTGCAGTGCTGCAGCTACGATTAAGCGACATGATTGTGATGCTTTCTATCATAAAACTGACTGCTTCAAGGTCGCGCCCTGCGAAAGGCAATATACAAATGCCGAGTAATAATGTACATAATGATAAGAGATCAATGCTACTTACAGAAATGGCCGTAGGTTTTGAGAAAATTTAGGCAAAACTACGGCAACCTGCTCCAAAGAACTTTCAACATGCTAGCGGGACTGCTGAAGTGCGACGATGATAAATGATCCCGTATTCCTTTGGTAAAAAGCACTTACCTACTAACATCATCTATAACTGTCCAAGGGTAGCAAAGGGACAAGGTGTTTGCCTAAGAGACTACAATTTTTCAAACCTAAATAACATTGCACCCTTTCAGGATTAGATGAGTTCCTTTTGGAAGCATTTTTATCTTTTTAATGCACGAGATAAATTTTGATTGTCCATATCGTTAGAAATGCTCTCGCATCTTTTTGTTGGAAGAAAGTGGCAGAGAGAGGCGCCTGAAGGCGGGCATTGCTTCAAACAATGAGGTGCAAGAAGATAGCGGTTACTTCCCATCTTACTATCTTATTAAACAACAAAAGCTTTGAAACGTAGCGATTGTTTCAGGGCCTTACAATCGATACTTTCAATTTCATTTAAGAAGGTACCATTGAGCTATGGTCATGAACTGATAATTAAGGCACCTGCCTTTTTTTTCCTTCTTCGTCTTCGGACAGATGGTTTAATTAAAACACAGGTGTTTTTTTCCTCAAAACTAGAGGCAATTTGACTGAAAAAACAAATTTTTGTCTATAACTGTCAATTCGAGTATCAGAGTGTTCAGTTGTTAATGGGTGTGCAACTGTATAAACAAGGAAATTAAAGCCGCACTTCCAATTTCATCCTTCAGATTTGCAGGATTATTTTGTAAGCAAGAAATATAAAGGAATCATGCAGTGTCAATATCTAATGCCACTAACATTTTGTGAAAAATCTGAACATTCTGTTGGCAAATACAATAAATACTGCCATAACGTCCTGTAATTATTTTTGTTTCATGTTCTTATAAGCACTCTTAAAGATCAACGACAATTCCTTTAATCATGCGATAATGCGAATCCGGCAGCCTCCCTCCGGGTTAGGATCCTGGGATGATCCAAACCACAATTGTAGGTGGTTTTCATGGGGCTGCTAAAGGCCCCCAACCGGGGGTCCAGGGGAAAATCCCCCCCAAAAGTATGCATTATTTTTCACAATTGAGCTTCTTCTCTATTTTTTTTATACTCCAGGGTACATGTGCTCCCTCTGCACCCCCCCCCCCCCCCCACTAAATGAGTTGGAGGAACAATTACATTTGATATTTCTTTGATGATTTCCTTAAGGAGAACCTGTATCAAAGTAACTTAAACACTATACGCGAAAAAAATTGAGAGAAGAAAACAATTATGAACCCAATGGAGTGGTTTCATGGGAAACCGGAATTATCCAACCATAACACGAATTAAAAAAAAGCATTTATATCTGACCTTGCTTTTTTGAAATTCGCCGCTACTATCTATTGGATAGTTTTTGTGTTAATGCGATACGGACGGCACAGTAAGCGTCATCCATCTCCACACAGATGCCTTTTAAATGTGTATTTCCTATGGCATTTATGACACAAACAGATCGCATAACCTTATACAATACGCGATTTTTAAATAGCAACATGTCAGACAGATGGTTTTAATTCATTGTTCGGTTTTATAATTCGTTTTTCTATGAACCACTCGATATGTTTCTCAAGAATTATTTATAGTGTATATTGTGTAAGATTATTCTTTGTACGGTTCTCCTTTAACTTATATACATATGTAGTTTTGTCTAGCATTTGGTCATTTCTAGTTGTGAGAAGAGGCATTGAGTTGTCACTAAGCTATTCCACTTAAAATTTGTACCCTTCTGTGGAAGATTCAGGTAAATTTTACACAGGTGGAGGATGGCGTTCAACATATGGATGAGCCATTGGGGTCTTTACATTTGAATACACCCCCTTCTGGGTTAGATGCTAGGTAAAATCTTTCATGGGGAGAAAACGGGCGTCGCCAGGGGGTTGGTCAATCGGTGGCCCGTCTCCACCCCCACCCCCCAAACCGAGAGTTTTTCGAATCAGGAAAAACATGTTTTAACCTTAAATGGCATAAAAATAGATTTTTTACTTATTATGATTTAGTCTTGTATTCTTAACAGCTGTGAGAATGTCACCAATTCCATCATTGTTTCCTGCCTGGATTCAATTCTTTTAATTGAACCCAGGTAGTACGCTCGCCCCATGTGCGGTGCTTGGTTGCTGGGCAGAATTACCATATCGCCAGCAAATTAACCGCCGGAACTCCTTTTTTGATCGGCCGGTCGCCGATGGTAGGCCCCATGGAGGCTACTACCTATTCATTGAACTTTTCAAAAAAACACTGATTTTAACGACCTACTTCTTTCTAATAAAATAGCCAACTGAAATGGCCAGTCCAAAATATAACACTCTATTGTATCACGGATGAATTTTAAGTTTTGACCATGATTACACTAATTGATGAACTCTTGGCTTCGCGTACCGGGGGAGACTCGCTGAAAATGACGTCCTCATGTGCTAAGACTCCATGACTCCCAAAATTCAAGCCAGTTTTATGAAGCTTGACTTGGCAGAATTGGGACGGCAAATTGTAAATTAACCCCCCAAAAACCCTTACCATGACAAGGGCTCCCCCAGGTCTGGGTGCAACGTTGGGTCCCTCATTTCTTGCACTGATCTATTTCGCCCTCAAACGATGAAAGTAGCATAACGTTAAAAGCCATGGCCGTTCATCCCGTCATGACTTAATTTCACAATAACATAAACACATTACCACTCGAACACGTACATTATTTAACACATGTTATTGTACGCCATTTACGTTCATATCCAGACTTGTTCGAATGCAACACTAGTCTATACAGAACAATATAATATCCAAGCCAGAAATGTTTTGTTATCCGTAAAATACTGCAAAGTCTACTTGCCGTACATTCCTCTGTGCTTTCCGTTGGCCTACTTGTTTTGAATCTTTGCCATGGCAATACAGGGCTGTAAGGAGTAGTCATGTGATAGCTTTGCAAATAGTTCGGACTACAAAAGCTATGAAAAACAAATGTAAGTCTAATTTTGATGCCTATCAGGTTCCACAATCACATTTAAAGTTTTGTAAAATATTATCTAAATGCTTAAATCATTTTTAAAGAAAAATCCACTGTGTGTTTGTGAGTGAGAAAGTACCCTATTATTAATAATTGTTATCACTCCACGGTAATGAGATGTAGGTTTTTATGTGGATTGAACGATTATGGCGCGCATGCGTGGTATGAGAAGCATTGGGTGACGTAGGGATTCAATAGTTTTTAAATATTTACAGCACATTTTTAAAACAGATTTTTATTTCAAATATCAGGGAAATTGTGACGCTGGTTAAGAATGAGAATACAGATGGCGAGTTCTTCCACCAAAAATATGGTCTATACCGGTTCAATCGAACGTAGATAGAGGACCGATTTAAAAAATCACAATCTTTAATTCTCTAAATAATGTTTGGCCCCTCCCCCCTGATGTTTCGGCCCCTCCTATGATTTTCCCCTGGTGTCGCCCCTGGGAAAAGATTCCTAAACTTGAATAGCCACATGGGGATAAAACTTCATTGAAATATAGACTGCCCTCTATCGAAGATTAGTTTCTTAATGTGTGTGTCTGGATTCCAAGAGGAATAGACCATTTTGAAATAGGTTTTTTTTTTTTTTTAAGTGTTTTTTAAAAATAAAAACAAGATTTTAATTAAGTTGGTAAAGCTTCGCTGTCGTTAGCAAATTATAATTTCAAGAGGCGTTTGTAGCAGGAGATGACCTGTCTGGGTAATCTGTACTCTGTTTGCGGTGTCTCTTGTCAAGGTTTTTTCAATCTTCTTAAATTAAAATTAAAAACAAATCTTTGTATGAAGCTTTTCTATCATTTGAAAGGTCATCTGAATTAAAAGACATGTTCATCACCTTCACCATTTTCAAAACTGAACTTTTTAAGGACAACGATACATTTGAGTAGAAAAGGAACTCGTGCTATATAATGTATTCTGTTCACAATGATATGAAACTTAGGAAAGAACGCTTAATCACTATCGTGATTGCTTAAATTCAGAAAATAAAAAAAACTAAAAAATAAGAATTGGGGCATTTTGTAACAATCATAAGTATCCTAACACCCTTCAAATGATAAGACCACAGACAACCTAATCAGGACAGAATCAGAGATTTTTGTCATTACTATCCATACAGACCCTACTGCAACATTTAATTGATGAAACTCAATCTTGGAACAATGTTGTTTTCAGTCCTTTTCTGTCAAGTTTTAATTTGAAAATAGATAGTTATGAGAATTCCACAGACTTACCTTTACTTTTAGCCTACTCCTTTAACCTATTCCTGGCAAATTCTGTATACTTTGTTTCACTGAAGCTCGTTAATTTTTGTGTGAGTAATTAACAAAATATGAAGGATATTTTTAAGATGTCGCCACATCAATAACATTAACGAACATTCATAAAAAAAAAAAAACACTGACCATCCATGATTTGAATCTGTTCCCAGTCATACGGACTGCCATCCTATGCTAAACATACCATAGTATCTACAGTATAATCAACTGTAAGATGGTACGTGGCCTTTGTAAGTATATTGAGTTCACCTTGAGGAGACCACGGTCATACAATCGGACGGTAAAAAAACTGTATAATATAGCCCGCTGGTATACTACAACTACCCTTGCAAACACCTCTTCTGACAAAATGTATTGTACCGGACACATTTGCAATAATTTACATGTTCCTTTATATTGAATATGTATAGCAGTAGCTGTAATGGTTGACTTTCATTATAGGGTGAAATGTTTGGGTTTCCGTTCTCATCTAATTGATTTGGAATTGAATACCAGCACAGGGTCTTGTTCCAGCCTTGTTTAATCTGGATTTTCACCACTTATGAATTATAGTCTGGCCTAGCACTCGCAGAAAATTTTTGGAACAAGTTTTTACGCTTTTTTATGTTGTGTATTCTGGCTTGTCGGAGTAGAATTTAGCTGCAGGCTTGATCTGACCATTTTGTAATGAAGTAGTCAAGGTTTTTTGCTATAATTGCTATTTTCACTTTGCTAATTTTTTCCCCATTTTCTAACCTTGAGCTTTATGGGAAAACTTGGCAAATTACTATTCTCAAATTATTTCAGGAAATCGAAGTATTGTTTTAACAACTTTTGAATTGCAGTTTATTGAATGGCAATCATGATTTAATATTAAAATTATTTAAATTTAATTGACCATAACTTCCATAAGTAATGATATAACTGATATAACATCTTCATAAAGGTGCATCTAATCTTTTCACAGCTTGCTTTTAAGCATACAAATTCAGATGCATTCAAACTATTTCATTGCCATAATCATCATGATTTTTCACACACTTTCTGAAACTAGAATTGCGTTCAAACTAAAACTTAAGGCAAATTGTGTCCGTTACATTATATTAGGAAGAGTCACAGCTTATTTTTAAGCAACAGCCTGCTTATAAAATTAGATTTTTCCCCTTTTTTGTTCCTCATCTTCTCAATGTTGCGTAATCTCTCACAGGGACGGCAGGTGGATATACAGGCTCGCTGTTTGGAAGGTTTTGTGTTTTAGTGAAGAGGAAAAACAACATGTCATCATGCTTCCCTAAGTCCCTGGGCTATGCAGGCAACTATGGCCGGCTTGGAGTTCAAATTATTTAGTTTTTCCTCAAATTTTAAAAGTTATTGCCTTTTCATAACCTTCAAACTTTGCATGAAAAAAATCATTCAATATTCCAAGCCAGCCTATTGTTTATTATTTGATATGGCGTCCTGGTCCATTTAGGAGCCTCTTAAAAAGCATTAACTTGCATGTTTTATCAACCCAACTAATCTACCAGGGGTTAAAAGTTGACAAAAATCCAGCTTGCAAGTTAATAACTCCTGTGTACAGTAAAACACTACTTCATGCAGACCTGGAAAGGTTCAATACACTTTGAAATTGAACTTCTTGGCCTCCCAAAGTTTCCAAACTATCCCCTAATTTTTTAGGTCGTTTGATGCAATCGAAAAGATCTTATATTGTTTTGAACCCCTGTGGTTAATATTAACTGTGTTTGTCCTAGATTGGCCACCGACAATCTATACCACTCAAGCATGTCTGCGTCGCATCTGCCCAATCAAATAATGTCATTTTTTGTAGTTTAATAAATGTGCACTGAGTTAACATAGGATCAGTTTTCGGCAATGTGATTTTCATCAAAAGTTCAGGCCGGACTAGGGACCATCTTTTGAAATAATTAAAACAAACAATTTGAAAACATCCGATAAGAAAAAGTAATTAGAACAGAGTCGTGTTTGTAGTAAAGCCATGTAGACTCATGATTGAAGGTATTTGGTTCGGAACCCCATCAGGGGTAGTGTTGTGTCCTTAGGAGGGCAATTTTTGCATTGCCTCTTTCCACTCAGCCCTACAAATACGCATACTGGCAACAGACTTTTTTTTCCGCGTCTGGGAGGGTTTGTTGATCACTTCACTTGCATTCAACGAGAGAATCCATCCCAAATTCTTAGAAAAGGGACTAGACACAAACCGGCATGGCAGTTCATCTCTGATATGAACCCTTTACCTTGCCTCATGCTGAACAGGAGACAAATGTTTTATATCAGATTTCCACATCTCAATGCAGATGAACCATTTGGGTTAAATAGAGTTTGTTTTTGTTTGCACGTCAAATAAACATTGTCTCAAATGTCCTGTAATGCATGCTTAGATGATGTAGTAATGCTCCTCATATCTTGGTTTACTACCACATTTTGTTGAGCCTACTCCTTAACACTTGTGATAATACACTCTCCATTCTAGCATTGATCTAGACTATATAGAGTCATAATTGTGTTCCGTTTTCTTTCAATTCGACAACATCACGCCGAAAAATGAGAATAGAATTAAGGTTGACGAGGAACTTGCAGATGGATAAGATATGCCCTGGGGGATGCAGGAGTTTTTTCTCCCTGCGCAAATATTTTCTCCTGGTTGCACGCAGGAACTTGTCTGTTGGGTGTGTGTGTGTTTGAGATAGCTTCGAGAGAGCTCTGTGAGATTTAAACATTTGCCAGCGGCGTGAGACCTCTGTATCTAAACATGATTTGTTCAAAGTGTAAAAAGCCGTCATTGGATGTCACTGTCCAGTTGGGTTTTTTGAGAAGATAGTGCCCTCTGGATCAACATCCTGTGGTTCGTGCAGATTTCTTTAAAAACTTGTTTGTTTCTTTTTAAGAAATTATGTCTCTGGTAACGTTAAAGATCACTAAAGTAAATAGTAACTTTCTTTATTGCAACGATGCATTGTTTTCTCTAAAATCAATTCATCTTAAAAATCTTGAATACTGCAGATGGTAGCATTTGCTTTGCAATGTTCGCCCTTTTAAGTAGAGATGGGAATTGTTGGTATCTGTAATCCTTCATTTGGGTTTATTTTAATAGACCTTTACAAACAAAGTTTATGAACGTATGAACCCATAAGTGGCCTAACGGGTTATCACATGTAAATGTTGGGTGCAGCACTTTGTGCGTATTTCGCTTGGCATAATTGCCGTCACTGGCAAGCACTTGTTAATGTCGACGAGCTTGTAGACTCTGTGTACATTGTTTTGCTCGCCGAATTGGGAGAGCGTGGGCGCAATGGTTAGGGTATTCGCTTTTGGTGCCAGAAGGTCCCCTTTCAATCCCAGGCGGGGCCACTGCTGGGATTTAATTGTACCAAATTCCTGGATTGATTTGTAAGAACTATTGATTAAAACTGGCCATTTCCGCTCTCCCCCCGTGTTCATTTAGACTTGGGGCAACCACCATGAAGAATACCCCGTCCTTCGAAGGGGACGTTAACCGACGTTATCATATACATGGAGAATCGCCCCTGTATATGTAATTCACATCAGTGTCGATAAAAGTAGGTGTCCCTGG